>JANKYF010000008.1:58089906-58100634 GCA_029829435.1 Erythroxylum hondense
TTAATAACAAAATATTCCTCTTTTTTTTTAAAAAAAATAGAATATGCCTCAACCTGCCCCGACTTATAGTTGATGAAATCAAGCGGAAGAAAAACAGGCCCTACGGTCTACGCGGCACGCCTTCATTGGTTATTGTACCTCTGCAGCCCCCGAATTTTCAATGTAACTGAAATGGGAATGATAAGACAGGGTGCCCGTCAGCGGATATATGCATTTCACCGACCAATCAAATTGAGCCGGGGAAAGAAAATGCCTGAATTTTTGTTGTGACTTTATCAAAGCTCGGCATGGAATCTTCGGGAGCCAAAAGCATTCACACATGAGATGAAGGAATTGCTATTTTCCAGGCTTTGTTTAAACTACCTCAATTTTGAAAACAGATGAAATCACAAAAGCATCCTTTTATCGTTTCCATTTGCTGCAGCCGTTCCTTCTCTTTTTCTCTTGCATCCTTCCTTCGTTTGCACTAAACATAAATGAATACATTTGGTAAGACTCTTCATGAATTGTCTACGAAGGAAACATGCAATAATTCAAAATAAAACTTCATTATATTCAGTATTCACCCTTATGTTAGCATGGAATCCTTCTTGTTATAAAAATTTAATCGATGGTGATTATATGTAATTTAACTTCACATTATTTTAAGAAAATACATTAATGTTTAAAACAATGTACAAAAATTATTTTTATATAATTAAAACAAAACTTTAAATTGGTTAATAGAAGATTTAAAATAAAATAATCAACGTATTCATTACACAAGGCTCCCTATTTTACAAAATTTTAAGAAAGATCATAACATATGTAACATTCGTTTTGTATTTTTGTACACAAGGCTCCCTATTTTACAAAATTTTAAGAAAGATCATAACATATGTGGTCGGGTCGACCTCACAGGGCTCGGGTCCAATCGATACCACCTATGGGCCGATCGGTTTACTCCTACTTGCCACGCCAGGCCCAATCCCAATACACGCTCCTCACGACCCGTCAGCATGAGAACTTTCCATGCAGAGATAGAACTCCACGTCGAAGACCTAAACCTAATTGCAGAACCGTATATAAGGTATCATTCTCCCATAACTCAGGTACGACAATCACAACCTAGCTTTCTCTCCGCATTCAGCAGCCTTCCCTTTCACCAGAAAACTAACTTGAGCGTCGGAGGGGCTAATCGGGACATAACCCTCGACGTGCCTTTGC
Organism: Erythroxylum hondense; assembly: GCA_029829435.1. Taxonomy (NCBI): domain Eukaryota; kingdom Viridiplantae; phylum Streptophyta; class Magnoliopsida; order Malpighiales; family Erythroxylaceae; genus Erythroxylum; species Erythroxylum hondense. The sequence continues at coordinate 58,091,113 of JANKYF010000008.1, forward strand.
TGTTTTGCAGGTATATTCTCGCTGTATTCATCACAGAAGGTAGAAGACGATGGATTTCAATAGAAACGCATCGTTCAGCCAAAATCTGGCAGAACCAAAGTACAACTAATAAAAATATACATAAATATTCTTAAAAAATAAATTGCTTTCCAACCAACCCAATCAACCGAAAGGGTATAAACTAGAAGGCTCATCAATGCAAAATTCGGTAAAGGCAATTGAATTGGAGATAAGCAATTAACCACTACAAGTGAGTGAAGACACATAGGAAAGTAAGACAACGTTTGACGATCCAATATACTAAATAAACAGAGAATGAAAATATACCCTTCCTTTCTCGAATTTTTGTGTTCCTTTTCTTAAAGACGAAAGGGAAGGCAAAGCTAATTAGCTAAAGCCTCTTTGGTGGTAGAAACGGCCAACCTAGCTAACTACAAGTCAAATACATACGTGTAGAGCCCTTTGGTGGAAACAGTAAAGTTAGTTACATTAAAGAGCTTTATCTAGTTAGCTACATTAAAGAGCTTTATCTAGTTAGCTTACTCCAATGGTTTTCCGTAATATTGTATAGTAAAATGAAAGGCGTTAGAATTCCTACAAAGATGGGAATGAATCAGCAAGAAAGCAGCAAACTCTTTTAACTTGTTCTTACTAAAATGAGGCCAATTTTCAAAAATGTTTCTAGAATACTGGCATGAACAGGCCGAAGTAATCGTGGTTGATGGATCCAACTTGATTCACCAAATCCCAATTGACTCGAACTAGCTTTTGTTTTTTGTTTTCAGCATAATGTGTTTCTCATGTGGTTCGATTCGACTCAGCCTATGAACTGGGTCACTAATTTTAAATACAAGATATTTTATCTAATTTTATGATGTGTTATTATGTCCCATAGAATCTCAGTCATTCATTTATGCGGGACAAGCGTTTATTTATGCAAGACCCACGCGAGACTTACATAAATAAATGGCTGAGATTTATTGAACATAATAGGACACTATAAAATTGAATAGAAGATCTGGACTCTCAATTTTAGATCAACTTGATTAACCTTGGCTTCAAAATTAAGATTGATGGTTTCTTTTATTTTTCTTTCTAAGCTTTCCGAGACTTATGTGGTAGCAACTTAATGGCTTCAATTATGTGTACAGCAGCAATTGTGGCCCTCGAGAAATGAGGAGGGGCAAAAAGAAACTCCGGTACCTAGAAGTTTGGGACATCATCCGCATACTGTTTAAGGATCTCTGCCATGTAAGTGAGGGAATATCCTAATTGGGTTTCATCACTCTTCCCACTGCCAATATCAATGGCGGATGTTTCCTACTCTTGATTAAAGTCAATGCAAACCATTTCTCATTATAATCTATATATTAAAGTCAATACATTTAGAGAGAGAAAGAGATAGAAATCACACTTTTTTGTTTCGACTCTTGGAACTCAAACATCCTCAACCAACAACCTACCTTCTTGATGGGGTCCGGTTCCGGTTGGATGAAAGTAAGAATCCTATGAGCGGATGAATCCACCATTAATTTAGATCATCTATCCCATTTTCTCGAACTAAAAACATTAATAGTTTCGATAACTCTGATAACGAAATTATGAACCTGGAAACTAGAACAGCGGAAGCAGTAAAAGAAGGAGCTTTGATGCTATCATTAATATTATCTTATAACAAAATGGAAACGTGAATGATAAAACTAGCATTGAGGATATGATGATAGAAGCATCATCAATTATGTTTTCCTTCACCTTCACCTTTATCTAACATACATCATTCACGATTTAGTTGTCATTTCATTTCCTTGTCTAGCTTTCTTAATCTTGCCACCAAGATCTGCGAGAAGAACCGGAGGAAACAAAGACTCCACCTCATCAGACAGATCAAGTAAGAGTCTTCGGCTGGGCGATTTTCGTTTGGTTGATGGAAGAGATTTGATTTTTTTCGGCGCAGGAGGACACTGAAGAACTGAAGCGATTTTTTTATCCTTAGCTGTTGGTGTCCTGAACCCTTCATCTTCATCTTCAATCCCAGACTCTCCTCCCAAAGATGGCAATTTTATTTCCAAAGCAGAAACAGACAACTCGCGTTTACTACCTTCTGATTCTTTTTCTTCTTGCTGAGGTCCTTCCACTTCTTGTTTGTGATCCTGATCTTCAATTCCATCGTGTAAGGGTGCAACATCGCACTCAGCTCGAAACTCCAAAGATGGTCTCACGATGAAATTGAATTCCACTGAATTCAGATCTTTATCGGAGAAAAACTTCTCAGAATTTGGCACCCCCATGTACGAAACTGATTTAAATTCCAGGAACATGAAGATCTACAACTAAAAGATAACCAAAAACAAGCAGACAGCAGAATCCAGAAATCTAAAACTCCTCAGGAACGGAGTAGCTAGGTAGGAGCAAGAAGAAAACTAAAGAGTATAAGAAACAAAAATGCGTGAGCAATTCAATGGCAGTTAATAAGGTAACGAGAAGTCAATAACTAGCTAGCTAGAAACCGGGAATCCTAGGAGAAACAGTAAATTGTTGATATAGATGAAAGAAGATATAATCATAGAACAGCCACCTTTTAGTGGACTTGTACAAGTTAACTTTCTGGACTTTAGCTGGTTAAATGCTCTTATTGAGAGAGGGAGAGAGAGGGAGTAGAAGACCTAGAAACCCACTTCGGCGAAGGATCCAATGCAACATACTTATACAACAACCACGACGACAACGACATTCACACCCTGATCCTCTCTTTTTTCCTATATAAGAAAAAAGACCCTCTACTTTGTTTTATCCTTTTTTCCATATTTTAACTATAGAAATGAGCTAGCTGAGAAAGTAGGATGGGAGACCTAATGGGATCGTTTTCTTTTTCCAGGAGTCAGCCATTTTTAAGTAAAAGTAATTAGTAAGAAAATCAGGTTTAAGAAAAAGCAATGGCTTTTTCCTGATCTCTTGCGAACTTTGATGCATCAATGCACGTGGTTTACTACAGCAAAACCATCTGATGTTAACGTGCATGCTTTCTAAAACAATCGTAGCCCCCACCTGCCGCTTTCATTTTCATTTCTTGCATAAACTCCTCCCTCCAGTTTCAACCTTTAAAAAGAAAAAACTTCGGTAGTGGCTAGAATTTCACAGCTCTGACAAGATGTACGAAGAGATGTTGGAGTATTTTCCTTTCCTTGATGTTTGAAACTATCATATCCTTCTTAGTTAAGTACTGTACAGTACCCCAGTTTTTAGTTTCGGATAATTAATTACCTATTGGTAAATGGGATTTTGTTTCGATCATTTGTCATATTAACATGACTCACAAGCACCTGAGATAGAAGTTCTATTAAATCTCATTAATGCTCACTCACCTGGTCCCTGGCCCCTGGCCCCTGTCACCTTCATTGTTGTCTGCATAAACGTAAAGGATTCATATGTGTAACACAAATAGCTGTGAGGAAGTATAACATATTAGGTGAATTTTCGTGGGTGCGTAGGTCCCATGGGCTAGTTCAGGCCATTGTCATGTTTATTAATATAACTTTGGATTCCGGCTAAAGATATCTGCGATATTTCCTGAAAAGAGCTTGGATTTCACCGCATCATGGGATGGGACATGATAAGGGGCCTCCATCCACTGCATTTACTTTAGAAGATTCCTTCTTCTTCTTCTTCTTCCTCTTCTTCTCTCCAAAGTCCAAACTGTTGGCAATTCAAGTCCTCCCTATTTTGGCATCTAAGTATTAATTAAAGAGAACACAAATCCTAGTTTTATTATAGTCATACTTTGGTAGGACAATCCCAACTAAGCTTATGGGACTAATCCTAGTCTCCTAATATTTTTCTTTTAAGCAATACCTGATTTTCAGTTAGGTGGGGACTGGTTTGTAATTCTTCAGTCACTGATTATGAAAGCTAATGTAAGAAAATGGGCAAAAGCACAAATACAGTACATGAAGACGCTGCCGTCTCCTTTAGATTTGTCTGATAATTAAGCATATCTACTAGTTTGTGTGTTTGCTAAAAGAAGAATTGCAGATTAAAAAAAGGCCCCAAACTCACTCACACACACACACACACACTCTCATGCCACATAATTGCATCTCATGCTCATGCCTAATGATTTTGCTTCCCATCTTGGATCATAATGTCCCATCTCTAACAATCATCTCCTGCCCTACTTTCCGTATTCCTTACTTCATTTTCCCGCCATTTATTTTCCTTGGTCTGTTGTTGCTCGAAAAGTCCATTAAAAATGGCAACTGACCATTCTCTCTCAACTGTTGAAGAAGAGATAATTGGAAGTTCCCCAAATCTCAAAGTCTCAGGCAACAGAGAAGTGGTCATATATATATTTTGTTACATAAAATGTTGGACAACTCCTGATTGCCGAATTGAAGTGGAGATGATCCTTCCCTTTGGAATTTTATCATTATTGTTTTTGGTTGACCGAATGGGCGGCATGACATGATCGTTTACTTTTCCACTAAGAACGACAAAGCAAGCAAATGCCAAGAAGACCCGCAACCATTAATTTGTTCTTTTCTTCATCTCAGTCTCGGTCTCAGCTCAGCTATTAAGGATATGCTCAATAATAACATGATGCCCCATCTCAAATCATGACTCTGTTAATAGTTTCCTCCCACAAATCGTAAACTGTTCCATGGGCCTGCCTTTCTGTTCTGGTATAGTTTAGGCTTCAGCGCAGGCAAACAATGGTGGATCAGGAAGTTGGATCCTCTAATCTTGCTTGTCAATGGAGTCGAGTTAAATAAAAAACTCCTAACCACTATCTTTTAAGTCCTGGACTTAGCTATATGATCCACTCACTAAAATGTTATCTTTCTTTAGATTTAAGGTGTCACAGTGAGGTTGAATATTAATTTAACGGAAGAAAAGAAACAAAGTTGGTATGCAGTGCAGAGAAGTTCGTGGCTATCATAACGTTGTCCACATTTCAAGGAAGTTTTAATGGGTCTTCCTTTCCCTCGAAACCTGCTCCATTACACGCGTCGTCACAAAAGAAATTTGCGCCTATAAAAGCAGAATTTGGGATTTGGTTTGAGTTTAAATCTATATCATCTCTTTCAATTTTCAAACATACCAAGGCGGGCATTAAAGCTCTGTGTTAGTGTTGATCACTTTTGGTATTTGATTTCTATTGTCACCTTAGATCTATACATGCGTCTTCTCGTTTGAATCTTGTCGTTTCTCTTGGTTTGTGGATTCGGTGATTTTACAGACCTGTGCATTTGTTTTAACAGCATTTTGGATTTTGCATGTTTAGCCTAAGATTATACGGTTTTTTTTTCTTCCAATCTTTAACACTAGTATAATCCGATTTAATTGGTGGACATCATCAAGAAAAGATAAACAGAGTTGACTAAACATTTTTCGTATCATCTCAATTCTCAAGGTGTTTGTGTTAAGCTTCGCTGGGGTTTGGTCTTGTAAGTTGTAATTGTTGCTTTGCGCACTTCAACAAAACGAAAGAAAACACCTGGACCAAACCAACCCTTCGGTTTACTACCTCTGTCTCTTTCCCACCCTTTTTAACCTCTGTTTACTGTCTCTGCACTAAGACAAACACCAATGAATCTTCCTTATCCCTCCATGTCTCTTACACATCCACCTACATTGCCACCTTAATTTCCCTCAAAGCTTTCACCTTTTTCTTCAAAGTTTCTATCTTCCACATTTCCCTCAAAGCTTTCACCTTTTTCTTCAAAGTTTCTATCTTCCACATCCAGAAGGAAACATAGGCACCAACTATGAAGAACCTCAAAATTCTTATCTTTTTCTCTTTTCTCCTTGTCTTTTGTGTTCATCGTTCTTTGTCAGATCTTGCCTCCGACCGCCAAGCTCTCCTTTCTCTCCGCTCTTCCGTGAGGATATGATATAGAAGCATCATCAACTATGTTTTGTTTCACCTTCACCTTCATCTAACATACATCATTCACGATTTAGTTGTCATTTCATTTCCTTGTCTAGCTTTCTTAATCTTGCCACCAAGATCATTTCTAATCGGTTACCTGATAGTTCTTCTCACTATATCCTTGGCTATACCATGTTGATGCTTTTTCTTGACATTATTCTATCTTTTGAAATAGAATTTTCAACCATTTAGCATCTACTTTTGGCTGTTCTAGTACCAGTTTTAAATGGATACTTCTCACTATTGACTATGACATGACCTTTTCATATGTTTATCTCAATATGTGTCACTCCTAAACACTATATCGTTGTAGGTTACCTTAGACTTTTTACCAAGCGCATGAAGCTTACAAAACTCTACCTTCTCATGTTTGACATCCTTTAATATGCTCTCTTTATGAAGTTATGTCATCTCTCGCTCACTAAGATAACTCACCCATATGCGCCAGATCATAGAGCTATCTTTTTTCTCTGGACATCGAGACACAACCACTGATCCATTATTGTCTTTCCTATTAAAACATAGTTGCCATGATGTAATTTTATTTTCGTTATAATCATTGCATTCTTTACCACCTTAAGTTGTCCATTAAGTTGCATGAAAAGCAGAGGATTACGTGGTGTTATAGGTTGTTAGATTTCCTTAGGATTTGGTCAAATAAAGAGTTAGTTGTTAATTGGTTAGTTATTTTTAACGTTGTTATGTAGTTTCCTATTTGTAAGGCTTAAGGGCCACGATATGTTAGAATTTGCATTTGATTCTGAGTTGTAATCTGCTATAAATATATAGCAAGTTGGGTTGAGTAAAGGTACGCAATTTTATCCAAGGTCTTTATTCTTTCTGCATCTTTCTCTTCCCTACCTGTTCAATTTCTTTTAAAATTTAGATTGTCTTACGAAACATATCAGTGATGATCCCATTTTTGGATGCTGCATTTGCGTAATTGTGGTTTTTTTCTCTTTACGAAAGAATCCTGAATTTTTGTCATTGGAATGTTTCAGGTGATATCATAATATGGCGGACTCCGAGGATATCCAACCACTTGTCTGTGACAATGGAACTGGAATGGTCAAGGTACTGAATCATCGTTTCTAAGACACCAAAATATAGTTTTGTTGTTGAGAATTTCATTTGATTTTTAAATTGTAGGCTGGATTTGCTGGTGACGATGCTCCTAGGGCTGTGTTTCCTAGTATCGTTGGTCGGCCCCGTCACACGGGTGTGATGGTTGGTATGGGCCAGAAGGATGCATATGTTGGGGATGAGGCACAGTCCAAGCGTGGTATTTTAACTCTCAAGTATCCCATTGAGCATGGCATTGTGAGCAACTGGGATGATATGGAGAAGATCTGGCATCATACCTTCTACAATGAACTCCGAGTAGCACCTGAAGAGCATCCAGTTCTGCTTACTGAAGCACCTCTCAACCCTAAGGCAAATCGTGAGAAGATGACTCAAATCATGTTTGAGACCTTCAACACTCCTGCCATGTATGTTGCTATTCAGGCTGTTTTGTCTCTATATGCCAGTGGCCGTACAACTGGTGAGCAGCTTTTAACACGTATGCTGATTTATTACTAGTTAGTTAACTGCAATAAGTCAGTAAGGTTTCTGAAACTGTTAAAAGGTATTGCATTGTGCATATTTGAGGTACAGAATAATTGCTGTGAAGTTTATGTTCGAATTTTCTCAAGTTCTTATGGTGCAAATCTTGCCATAGTTTTGCCTTCCTGAATCTGTTTATTTGAAATCTCTTTATGTTGGTTCCTTTTGTCGTAACCAGTGCATAGGCATGTGCCTTAATGAGTTCTGATTCTGATGCAGATTTAGTTTCTTGTGTTTTCTCGTAATGTGCAGGTATTGTTCTTGATTCTGGTGATGGTGTCAGCCATACTGTCCCAATTTATGAAGGGTATGCCCTTCCACATGCCATCCTCCGTCTTGACCTTGCAGGTCGTGACCTTACTGATGCCCTTATGAAAATTCTGACTGAGCGAGGCTATTCGTTCACTACAACAGCTGAGCGTGAAATTGTTAGGGACATGAAAGAGAAGCTGGCATACATTGCCCTTGACTATGAACAGGAACTAGAAACTGCTAAGACTAGCTCTTCTGTTGAGAAGAGCTATGAGCTCCCTGATGGCCAGGTGATAACCATTGGTGCTGAGCGTTTCCGATGCCCTGAAGTCCTTTTCCAGCCATCCATGATTGGTATGGAAGCTGCTGGCATCCATGAAACCACATATAACTCTATCATGAAGTGCGACGTTGATATTAGGAAGGATTTGTATGGAAACATTGTCCTTAGTGGTGGATCTACCATGTTCCCTGGTATTGCTGACAGAATGAGCAAGGAAATCACTGCTTTGGCCCCAAGCAGCATGAAAATTAAGGTCGTGGCACCACCTGAGAGAAAGTACAGTGTTTGGATTGGTGGCTCTATTTTGGCCTCGCTCAGCACCTTTCAGCAGGTATGTTTCATTATAATGTCGGGGTTATTAATTTTGATCTGTCGTCTTGATTTACTGCTTAATCTTAAATGTCTTAGGCGTTGATAAAAGCAGAAAACATACAATTTTCTGCTATAACTCGATGACAATCTTTAATGTTCCTTTTGGGTACAAACAACGGGCATACATGTTCTCTTCCCATTAAATATGATGATTGTCCGAACTTAGACTCTTTAGCTTGTCCTGAATGCCAGTTGGTAGGAAACAGATCGGTTGGTTCATTCTGGATTCAATAGAAAACTGTTCTGCTTCCTAGCTGTATTTATTAGAAATTGACAATGAATATATAGTGCTTAGCTGAAACGAAAGTTTAGCTTAAGCATTTTCTAACTTGGATTTGAGCTAATTGATTTATTATTCAACTGCAGATGTGGATTGCCAAGGCAGAGTATGATGAATCTGGCCCATCCATTGTGCATAGGAAGTGCTTCTAAACCTTTGATATCGGAGAGGCATTTCAGTAGTTTCCTATTCATGTCAAATAATTTGCATCTCGCAAGTATCATCCTCCTTTGCTTTCTCTTACATTTTTGGCTTGTACTGTTAAAAAGAAACCAAAAAGGAAAAAAGATGAACAAAAAGAACAGCAGATGTGGATTTAATCTTTTGTTACATTCCATCAACAGCTATTGATGGTCTTGTTTAATTGTTCATCCATTTCTGGTTGGTTAGAAATGCACAAATTGATCCTAACTCTTCGTTATTGCGCCTTTTGCCTGTTGATGGTCTTGTTTAATTGGTCATCCACTTCACCTCTGGTTGGTTAGGGATGCCCAGATTGATCCTGACTTTTTGTAATTGTGCCTTCTGCTTATTGGATAAATTCAAGGGAAGATATATCATTTGAATGGGCGATTTTATCATTGTGACCCAAGTTTTGTATTGGCTACATGTTTCATTGTGATTCTATGCTTATAAGATTGGATACTGCAATGAAAGAATGTAGGAAAGTCTGACACTTGGTAATTTGGTGTCCATTATAAAAATGTACATATACGATATGCTATAACAAAATGAATCGTTTCTTTTTTTATATATATAGTCAAAAGTTAATATATGTTGCAAAAGATTGAAGTGTAATATAGT
>JANKYF010000008.1:58160492-58170922 GCA_029829435.1 Erythroxylum hondense
AATCATTTGAAATTCGTAATCTAAATTAATTGAATGTCTCACTTTATATATAATCTTTTTTTTTTCTCATTTCTTATAATTTTATCCTCCTCCATTAATGAATCTGATTTCATCTTATTCATTTTATCAATTTTAGTTTAGGCCTTATAGGTCAGGATTGTACCTTTCTCATAATAAACCCAATTTGGTTTAGACCTTATAGGTCAGGATTGTACCTTGGACTACCTGAGGCTCAATCAAACTAGGCTTCGAACCTAAATCCCAAGGCCTAATTGAGCTTCAAGCTTATATCTCGAGGATAGATTAGACCTTAGACCAGACCTCTGTGCCAATTTTTCTGCCCAACCTAGCTCATTACCATCCCTTGTTACCATATAAAAAATAAACATAAAATTTTAAAATTTTTGGGCCCTTATCAAATAAGTTACACATGTTGTCAAGTCTATAAAAATTAACAAATAAATTATATGTATTTTTTAAATAGACAGCTAATGAAGATGTTAAATCAGGATCATTTTTGAATGTTTGTGAGACGTTATGATTATTTTTGTATGTGTTGAAATGTTATGATTTAAATTGAATTTTAGTGAAAAATCTTAAGGTCCCATTTAACCCTTTTGCTAAAATTAAAATCCAAAGTTGAATTTTGGTATTAACTTTAAGACAAAAAACTTATCTTTTTACCTAAAATGGCCTTTCATACCTTTAACTTGAACATCATATGCCAACTTATGCAAGTTTAGAATAATTCAAATGATTTTTTTTCAAATATGTCAAAGTCAACTTCAATGAACGAAATGGTTCTTCTTGTATGTGTTGAAATGTTGTAATTTAAATTGAATTGTGGTGAAAGTCATAGGCAGCAACTGACTTTACTCAATGCTCCTGTATCTCTTCCCATTAGGGAGGGAATTGAATGAGATGGGCTTAAATTAGCAAAGACACAGACAGCATCACTGAAAGTGTTGGCTTTGAAATTGAATAATAAAATGACAGGTTTTTATTGCTCGATGAGGTTGATACCTACCACCACCTCACCTCTCCTAATTCCAGAGCATTTACTCTCCATTGTTGAAAGTTGTTAGCAGTTAGCAGATTTTATGATCACGTCAGCCCATGGACTATTGAAGGGTCCCCCCTCATCTCAACGCTACTGTTTTGCTTCGTGGCTTGAGCAAGAGACATGCCTCAAACTTGAGCGGTCAAAGGGTATTTCCCTTTTTATGCAACTTGAGTTTTTAATGCTCTATTTAGCTTTAAATGTTTAAGAAGCAAAGGCGTAATGGCTTTCTTTGACTTAATAAGTTGCCAGTATGGGTTTATTTACGACTCCCAACTTTCACAGCTTCTGTGACTTTGCTTTAAAAGAAATAATGGCAAAACCAATTCATGTAAGATAAGAGCAGCATTTATGTGTAATTATTCAGAAGCACAGAGGGACAGTACCTATCTGCAACTGCAAATGGGATTGGTCAAAGGTTCAATCTTCCATCTTTGTTTAATTTCTATCACAGGCTGCTAAGGAAAAAGGGTAGGTCCATATTCATAGATTGACAGGAGAGAGCCAAAACTACGGTGTATCTCCGAGGTCTTGTTTTGGCTGTCTGCAAACAAGTTTAAAATCTGAAATGTATTCTTGCCATTAAAACTGTCTGCATATGTCTAAGGAGCTTTTAAGCTCTTAGGCAACCAGAAGCTAGAAACTTTGAAACCTACAGAAGGCCAAATGATTCTTCTACAGAACAATCTATGCTGCAAGAAGTGTTGAATGTTTTATCAAATGAATGTATCGGATGATCAACCACATTTCATCAGTGAAAAAGCACAGATGACTTAAAAGAGCCAATACTATCGAAATATTCTTTTTTTTTCAATGAAATATCATTATTGTTTTGGAAAAACTACACTTTCTACAACAGTTTATGATCAACAAGAACCAGTTTTTACAACTTTACACCCGTAACCACCTAGTACACTGGACAACTAAGTTCCTCAGATGCTCAGTTCATGGAGCTTAGTTGCTGAGTTACAAAGGTAAGCGGGATAAAAAAGTGGGGGGGCCAAAAAGGAAATATCCGACTTTTTTTTTCAGATATCTCTATATCTTCTATCTGTTGTTTACTCTCTACTTTATACACATGACCTCCATATCCTTCCTTCTAAAGAAATAACAATGATTGAAATATCATCATGGTATCGCCGTCGCTCTCCCTGTGGTATTTCGAGCAATTCATGGAAGTCCATACCTGCAATTTGGATTAACTTGATTCATTACATTTATTTCCAGAAATTGTGAGAAAACAATATCTGAGTTTGATGATAGCAAAAGTACCAGCTTTTTTGGCTGCACGGAAAAGCACTTCCTCAATCAGATGTTGTGCTGGATCTCCTTCTGGTTGCAATGCGATGAAGAGTTCAACTTCAGACACAGCTTCTTCGTTAGTCAAGTATTGATACAACCCATCAGAGGATAGTATAAGAAATTGATCTTTCGGGCCAAGTCTGTGATGGTACAGAGATGGTATGCAGTTTATGTATGGCGAGTGGCCAATGTAGTCAATTCTGAACATCTCTAGAAGTGCATCATTCCATTTTGGCTGCACAAGGAACAGCAAAAAGTAAGGGATTGCACAACCTACGACAGTAGATCAAGTACCAATGCACACATAAAACCAGTCGACCAAATTATAACTGCAGCTACAAATCCATTGGCGCCCCTATTTAAAGATTCCAAACTTTCCTAATCCATAGTCACTGTTTAACCAGGTTTATTTCATGCTATGTTACTTCGCTAACAACTGGAGAACTAAACAATATATGGCTTGCTCGCTTTTCTGTAATGTCAATGAACAATATACACAGATGAACAAAGAGCATTGATATATGCATCTCAGTGTTCATATTGTGAAAGACAGAATAAATATAGTTCTTGAGAACTCGTTATTGAACTTCATATATCTAAGGTCACAATAAGTGTCATAAGAAATGTGCCCACTCAGCTGGAATGTTAAATCATTAGCATACCTGCTTGAGAAATCCAGCACCAAAAGCACGAGTGACCTTCAAAGAACCTTTCACACGTTCATTCATCACTGCACAAGCATCATCTAGATGCTCATCTTTGATTCTCTGAACTTCCTGAAATGCAACGTTGCAACAGATTGAGTTCAAACAATACGAATAGAACAATCAAGGAGAAGCTCTCCTTGAGTTCCAAACAATACAGATAGAACAATCAAGTAGAAGCTCTTCTTTTTAAAATCAATCAGACCAATAAAAAAAAGAACAATCAAGTAGAAGCTCTCCAGCTTAAAATCAATCAGATCAAGATTTTTTCACCCAATTCATACCTCTTCCACACTGGTGCTGTGATCAACACTAAGCTGACAGGCTGTCAAACTGGGCCCTGAATTCCATCTTTCACAATCATAAGCTTCAAGATCATGCAGAGTTTCCTCGTTGATCCTCTCCAAGTCCTGCCTAAGCTTTCCTAAGCCATAATCAGGCTCGGCCTTCTGCGCCAATACTGCACGACTATCACCCACATTCATAATATACACATCCTCTCCCTTCATTAACATTACAAGCACACACGAACCCATTAAAGCCAACTCTGGATTCTCCAACAACATCTTATCCGCGATATCCAGGTAGGCCTCCTCTGTTTTCCTCAAGGCCTGAGACAGAGCTTTGAGTACATCAGCATGGTTTGTTGTCATAGCATCTGCGCCAGACCGATTTAATTGCTCTTTTAATCTCTTGTCAAGCTCTGTTCTCTCCCTATCCCATTCACATTTCCATCTCTTTTGATTCTCCTCCCACTTCTTGGCGGCACCTCTATACCGTCCCTTGGAGTTCTTGTTTCTTTTTCTCTTTGACTGCGAATCAAATGTGTGATGATCTCCAGTAGCACTTGGATAATTCTCTTGCTCCAAACACTGAGGACACCCATCTCTCCCAAAGTTGCTCTTTGTTCCATTACTCGGTGGCCCAAGTTCCAAACTTGATCGATTACTTTCATTTGAATCAGTAGTTTCTGATCTAACAGGTGCGGATTCAAAGCCCGAGATTTTGGCGGACTCAAATTTATCATCCCACAACAAACCTTTAAGCTCTTTGTGGACAGAAGAGTATAGATTCGACAAAAGAAAGTCAGGAGCATCAGGACCGTTGAATCCATCATAAATCCCCACGAAGACCCATCCATGCTCATCTGAAACAACAACATGAACACGATCCTCCCCTGCTTTGCCTTGAGCCCAATGCAGATTTTGACTCTCCAAAGAATCATCATCCTCCAAACTATCATCACTGCTCAAGTTAATACTACTTACTGTCAAATTCTCGTTGTGCTTATCTGGATTTATTATCCAATCCGGTTCTTTCACAACACCTTTTATTGGAGCAACAATTGAGTTGTGTCCCCGTGATATCGTTTTCGATATTGCTCTTTGCAGAACTCTAATCAACGACCTCTTACCTGATCTCCGCTTAAAAGCAAATCCTCCATGAGAAAAACTCCTCTGAAACTGATCGGAACTACCCTTTTCAAAAGGACCCGAGAACAACCCACGATCCAGGGGACCCGACATGAATCCTCTCTCAATCGGACCAGACAAAAACCCTCTTTCCAGTGGACCGGAACATGAGATTAGACCCGAAGACCCGGTTAAAGGACCCGAATTCACAGAACCGATAAGGCTTCTCGGAATTGGTTGGAGAGGAATCGAAGCAAAAGAAGTGGAGCTTTCAAAAGCTGCAGCTCTATCCATACTGTTATAGACATAAGGATATATAAACGCCGTTGAGAGCGGCGTCGACGTGTTGGCGCTGACGGAGGCGCCTGAAATAGTACGGAAAGTGGTGGCCTCCTCGGAGTGGACTTTGGATAGGGATACTCGAGCAGGGTCAGGGCGAACGTAACAGAAGGAGTGACCCAGACCCTCGTCGAGCGGGTCTGATATCAACAGCGACATGTCATGTCTTCGGCGAGCGTCACCGCCGCCCCCGGTGAAACACACCGTGAGCTTACCCAAACCATTACCCATTGACCAAAAAAAGTAAAGAAAAAAAAGAAAAGCTTCAACTTTTGTGGTACACCTAGCAAGAAGAAGAAGAAGATATAAAAAGAACAAGGAAGGAAGGTCGTTTCCCCAAGTTCAAGTTCTGGGTTTCTTATCTTGGTTGTTGGGGGTAAAACAGTGGATGAAAATTTCGTGGCAGATGGAGAGAAGAAGAGGTGTGAAGCGGACAAGAGGAGGGAGGGAGGGAGGAAGAAAGAAAGAAAGAGAGAGGCGTTGACTTTGAAGATGGGAGTGGAGATTAAAAGTAATTTTCTTAATTTGGGTGCTTTGTTTTTTTAAAGAAAATGGGGTCTCCTCTCCTCCCCTTATTTACTTTTAAAGTGTGTGTGCGGCGTTGACTTTAAGGAAACGAGTAAAGTAAACACAGTTTGGGGGGATTGAGAAAGAGATGACTTTTGAAGACATAAGTGGAAGGTGGGTTGGTTGTAATGAATGGAAGACCTCTGACCTCTTCCCCTCCTTTATTAAAGTGCGTGGGTTACAATCTCTCGTAAAAATAACTTCAACTATGCATAATTTTCTACGTTGACTAGATTAATATTATACAGTAGTGGGGTGGGTTTATTTTTATCAGTCAAAGGAGTTTAATTCATAATTTCGTGAAGAACACGGGCATAAATCGCGTGAGACACGCGCACAAGTGAAGGAGTTGATAAGAAAAGTCAAAGAGACGCAGCAGTTTAGAAAAAACGAAGAACGCGCTTGGGAAAGCGTGCCACAATCACCGTTAGATCTGGTGTGTAAGGGAGGATTGATGAAAGCAAGGGGTCACTGACACCTGGCACCTCATGATAGCTGCAGGACATGGTTTGTCAATTCCAGGTTTCCCGATCAATCAATCCCTCCGCAGCCTCACCTTGACAATCCAGTTTCTCTTTTCTTTATTAATTAATTTCATTTTGTTCTTATTATTGCTACAGATAATTAGACAGAATTTAATGTAGGCTGGCCGTGTTTCTGAGTTGACTTTATGGCTTATATGAATCATATTTAATCAAACAACGTTAGGTTAATACCAATTATACTTGTAACTTCGAATCAATCATTCATACTATAAACTAACAATTTTCATTTTATCGTATACATACATACATTAACTTTAAATGTGCTTGTCAATAATAAAGTCCTTTTTAAATAAAGTTTGAACCATAACACTTTAAAGGAAGTTACAAGGTATGAATTGAGCAATTAATCAACTTTGCTAGTGTAAACGGGCCTAACTTCTCAAACATGCTTTTTTCAAACCTTAATCTTAGTCATGTATTATAATTAAATTGAACCTAGTCAATGTTATTTTTTTAAGACATGTTGCAGTTTGGGTTGTGTTGCCACTTGGTGAATGGCATCTAGAAGTTTTAATGAATGAACATGATTGCGTTACATTTTATGAAAGCAGTGGTAGAAAAAGGACCATACTGTGTACTCGGTTGTAGTGTGTAAAAGAAACTAAGTTTTCATTTATAAGTAATTAACATCAACCATTTTATAATGAGATATGAGAGGTCTAAGTTTTCATTAATTAAAACATTTTATGATTCAAAGTCATCATCATTCAAAATTATTACCGAAGTGGAGAAACCTCCTAAGCCACCATCTCCATAATCCACTTGCTTGACCCACCTAAACCTTCCTCTCTTTCTTCTTCTCCCTCAACATTCAATTATCTTATTAATTTCCATTTAACCAATTAAATCAAGTTCTCAATTTTGAAAAAAATTCACTTTACTTTTTGCCCATCATTTGGCATGCACTTCTCCTTCTTTATCCCCCTTTATTCTAGGTAATTTCTATATCGATAAAGTAACTAAGAATACATTAAAAGGGTTAGGCCAGATGGTCAAGAAGGGAGTTTCATTTTGTTATCAAATCAAGATTCCATTTCTTTAAGCAAAATTTCAAATAAAATAACTAAACAAACCAACCCAATATAGAGATGTATACCCGTTAGAATCACTCGATAATACCTTCATACAAAAATAACCAAGACTTTGCTCTAAGTATGGTTATTCTTCTATCTAATATTTTCTTTTGTAATCATTCTATGCTCATGGATGATGACCTTCAAAGTATAAATAAAATCTATTAAGAAAAGGAGTGGTTCTGCTTGCCATATAACAAAACAAGTTGGTATATGGGTATTAAATAATAGAGAGAAAAAGAAGGATGAGTTATTAAATTGGACTAATAAATGATAAGGTGATCTTGAAATTATCCACTATGCAGTTAAAACACAATTTTTGGGTACCCAACACAAGTTTTCAAAGGATGCACATGACACTTCCATGGTCTTATTTCAAATATTGACTTGCTCCATTCAAACTTATAGATAATTTGAATAACTTAACTTATGTGTTGAAGAGAAGAATTTAAGATGGTGGCTTAGATACATTGACCTTAAGATAGTTGGGGATATAAATAATATTTTCTATATCTTTAGTCTGATTCAGTTATGATTTGCATGTCTTAGTATCCTATATATTATTTCTATATCTTTAGTCTGATTCAGTTATGATTTGCATGTCTTAGTATCCTATATATTAGCTTGTATCTCTTCCCTCTCAACAACGTGGGTGATTTCGTTCTTTCTTGTTTTTGATGGACATTGTTTTTTTAATTACCTTGTGGACTTTTCTTCTACTGGAACCTTACATGCTTGTTCATGACCTGTTTTGACATATGATATTGAGCTTTAAATACACAAATGTCAAAGTTTAAATATTGGAATATTAAAAGCCACAATCTAGACATTAGTCACTTACATTTTATGTACATGGATTATACTATCCTCCCTGCCATTGTGTCAAATTTCTAGTGACAAGCCAACCTTAAGTAAATTAGGCCATGTCACCATTTTTACTTCATAAGATTGTTGTTAGCCCCTTAAGCTTTTACAACTCATTAGTTAGTCATGAAGAATGGCTCTTATTTTTGTTAGTAAATTCATTGAAGCATGATGATGGCATCAGTCAAAAGAAAGGTTAAAATGAATTTATCCAACACGAGTTAGATACTAAATTGAATCCTCTATTGGTGAATACCTTAGATACCATCATTGGATGATGATTCAATGGGAAACTTGCTAAGCAATTTACATTAGATAAATTATGCACAAACTTGCTAAGAAGTTGAAAAAATATGTCAAAATTTTGGCCAATTTGGAATCATTAAGCTTTATAGTGACCTAAGTTCATTAGCAGTCCCCAAATAGGTTAAATGAATACTTTATCAAAAGGCTTAGTCCCTAAATGAGGACATGGTCACCAGTGTTGTCTTTGAATTTTTTGAAAAAGGTGAACTCCTTAAAGAAATCAATAAATCCTACATTTGCTTAATTCCCAAAACCCCAAATCCAAAATTCCTGTATGAGTATAGGCTAATTTCTTACTACAATTTCATGTATAAAATCATTTACAAGTTGTTGGCATTAAGGTTGAAGATATTACTTAAGTTTTCAATCAGTGATATATAAAGGGCATTATTAAAAAAATAGGTTGATATGTGATAATGTTTTAATTGCTTAAGAGTTATTTAAGGGATATTCAAGAAAAAATTCCATAAAGAATTATACTATAAAAGTGGATTTCCGCAAGGTATATGATTTTATCAGTTGATAATTCATCTCCAATCTCCTTGAGGCTTTTTGGATTTCTAGGAATATTCAAAAATGGGATAAAAATACATTGAAATAACATACTTTAGTGTGTTATTACATGGTAAACTAACTGGAATCTTTAAAGGTGGTAAATGGCTTAAACAAGGGGTTCTATAATGACCTTACTTGTTTATGTATAGAAGCCTTGGCAAGATTAATGAAACATAATATTTCCAAAGATCCTAATTCCAAATACCATAGTAAATGTATGAAGATAAAGCTATTTTTCTTTTCTTTTGTTAATGATCTCCTCATTTTCTCCATAATACATGATTAATCAATAAGCAACTTAATGACTTCCCTTCAAACCTTTAAATATGTATCTAGTTAAGCATAAATTTCCATAATAGTCAGATGTTCCTTTCAGTTAAGGCAAACCAAAGATCTAATTGGCTTTTTATCATTTCTAGATTACAAGCCAATCAGCCTCCATTTTTGTATATTGGATTGCTTATTTCAACAAGAAATTTATAGAGAATGTATTCCATTACTAAAAAAGATACAAAAAAGTTAGATAATTGGATTAATAAAGCATTGCCATATGTAGGGAGGGTAACTATGATTAAGTATGTGCTAAACTTAATACATACTTTTTAGACTTCGCATCTTTTCCTTGCCAAGAAGCTAATTAAAAGAATTGAAAGAGCAATGAGAAACTTTTCTATGGTAGGCACATATAATAGGAAGTACAATACAAAAGTGACATAAAGCGAAGTGTGTAAGCTAAGGTAAGAGAGATATTTAGGAATCACTTCAATAAACCTTAGCAATAAGGTGTTTATAGTTAAGAGATTGTAGAGGTTAATAGTGAACAGGGAACAGGGAACCTATATAGGTTAAATGTGTACATACTTCTATCTTAAAAGGTAAAACTATATGGAAATAGAAAGCTAGACCTTTTACTTCACGGTTCATATCACAAATTTTTAAGTTAAAAGGAAGTGTAACAAACAACTTCAAATGGAAGGTAGGAAATAGGCAATTGACCTTACTATACTTTGATAATTGGAGTGAGGCTGGCCCTTTTTTTAACATATAACTTATGGTGCTGCAATGTTGGAGAATTTCTCTATTAATTCCAAAATAAAAGTGTGGATAACTATTGACCAATGCAGTAATGTTTCATCAGAAATAACCTTATCTCTATCAAGTATAGTCCTACACCAAAAAGACATGACCAATAAATTTGGCTCAAGCATTCCTTAGGTGTCTTGAATAATATCTATTTAAAGAGCTACTTAAAACAAGAGGGTGGATATTGGAAGGGATAAAGTTGATAAGGAATGGTCGCATGCTATCTAAAGTAGCATTCTTCTTATGGTTAGTGGAAAGTAATGTTGGCACCTGAATTTTTTTTTAAAATAAGCATGATTAGATTAATTTGGTTGCTAGATTAATTTATGTTGGAATTAATTAGCATGTTAATGTGGGTAAGATAATATGGCATAGGTTAAGGGCATTGAACTATTAAAGTAGTGGGAGAGTGTAAGGCCAATTTTAGCAAGTCACTTAAGTTTAAAAATCATAAGGCATTAAAAGAAGGGCAAGGAGGACTTTTCTCAATCATTAAGGGTAAAATAGGGATAAAGAAGTGTTGTCTTCCTCCTAAAAAGGGGAAAAACGAAAATGGGAAAGGAAGAAGTGAAATAACAAAACCAAAGAGAGGAAGAAGAGAGGTTTCGGTGGTTGAGAGG
>JANKYF010000008.1:58440203-58453100 GCA_029829435.1 Erythroxylum hondense
CCTTTGGCATCTTGGAGCCATAGCTTTTGATGCCCTCTTATCAGGTTTAAAATTGAGTACTACAACCATAATTGCAGTTGTAATGTTGTGGTTATAGTCTGATCCATTGTTGCATTTTCCCAATATCTACAATTGTTACTTCATCAACTGTAACTGTTGCAATAACTTGAAATTGTAATGTAATCGGTAGTCCAGACATTAGAGCCTCGCCCTCTTATACTTGTACCTGTTAATTGTATTTTCAAATATTTTTGTTTGTGTATTCATATGCTTTTAAGGCGTGCAATTTGGGAAATAGTATCCTGGTGAGTAAGCATTAGTTTAGGTATTATTTTTTTCCATGTTTCCGTAGAATGCAAAGACTCCTTATGCTGGGATTAAGTTGGCATATTTTATAATAAGTTAAACATTGCCATTTGTGAGAGGGGAAGTAGAGAGTGCTTGTCTTCTATGAATTGTGAGTTTTCAGTTGCGAGTGTGATCCTTTCTTCTTACGAGCGAGTGTTAGTCTTAGGTGTGATTTCTAAAACTCTATAGCAGTGATTTTTTGGAATTTGAGTGATTCTTAGTTCTGCTTACTAATTTATAGATCTTAACTGCTTTTTTTTCGGATTCCAGCACCCCAAATTTGAAGTTTATACTGTTGTTCAGATCTTTTCTACCTGTCTTACATCATGGTGTCTTCCAAGAGATTGGCTTGACTTTTTATTTTAATATAAAATTTCATAAATTCTGCAAATTCAAATATTGCATGATTCAATTCAGATATATACTTTACTTGGCCTGCTATTATGTGCTTGTGTAAAATCTTTTGGTATCTGCTATAAACTGCTGGAATAGATTCTTATTTAGATGTATGTGTATTAACAGGAGAGGAAAGGGAGGCTTTGGCTTTATCAGTGGTGCTGTTCAAGCTGAATTTCATCTTCAAAGGAGAAGGTTCACCTACAGATTTTATGATTTCCTTTGTTATCTTTGTTCTTAGAACCTTTAGTGCATGATTATGGGTCCTCAAAATTTTAACTTGACATTCGTTGAAGGTTACATATTATTGTTCCATAGGGCCTTTGTTTTTTTTTTTTTTTAATTTGCAAGATTATTTGGCTAATTATTTGGAAATGGCTCCTTTTTAGTTTGATACTGTCTAATTAAGTAGCAGGATAATTTATTTTTAAATATGTATTTATGATGTTGAAATCATCCACATATTGAGCTCTTATTGTCATGTCGGTTTTGCATTCTCAAAGATTTGCTATGTGTCAAATACTCAAATCCTAGTGGATAGTCTCTGCTTTATATTTAGATAGCTTTAGATGTAGAGGTATCGGGGAAAAACAACAAAGAAATTGAGCTAAGGCCTTTAGCAACCCATATTCTTTCGTGCAATTGATCAAGTTGTTTCAATCACCTCACTTACTATCTTTCCACCGCCTTTTTTTCCCAGGTCTTTCTGTTCCATGACAAATGACAAGTTCGTCAACAAAATTTTCCAAGCAAAAGAACAAGGACTCAAGTGTTTGTCTTTGATAATTGAGAAGCTTCCTAGAGGAGAACCAGTTGGGTCTGCCTTTCAGAGCTGGATGGGCGAGGGGCATCCCATTCATCAAGGTGACAATTTCCATACCATTAACAGGTTGAGGAAGCTTAATTTGAACAAACGTGCTCTTGAGGTTAGCCTCCTTATAGTGTTGTTAGTAATGTTATGGTGGATATTGTTCCTTTAAATTATTGACAAGCAGAGAAGTATGACTTGGATGCCTAGGTGAGTGAATAGGATATGATAAAGCAACTTTATTTGTGAATGTTAGGTCGTTGTATTTTCAAACATAAGTACTGACTCATCTTCCATGTAGAGCTGAATTATTTACAGAATATGTTTGAGGATGTACATGGTGAAGAGCCTATAATTTAATTGTTTTGAGAATCTTCTTTCATGAGTAAAAGTTGAAGCATGGTAAAAGTGTCCTCTCAACACCTTTTCTCGTACAAATTAAATATTCAAAGTTTCTGTTTTGTAATATTTGTTGCTTTCATGGTTTCTTAGATTATTGATGTAGTCTTCATTAGTTTTTTTAGAAAAGCAATTGTTTCAGGATAATGTTATGCATTTGATCTGTTTTTCAGCAATCTTGTGGGCAATCGTGCTTAGAAGTGCATATTGTATGTCTTTTTGCAGGTCATGGAATGGGTGATCAGGGAAAGACCTTACAGACCGAAGGAGCTTGACTACTCTTACCTACTGGAGTTCACTATAAAAGTTCATGGGATATCACATGGCGAAAAGCTTTTCAGATGTGTCCCTCTTGAGTTCCAGAAGGAGTTGCTGTATAACAATCTTGTAATTGCATGCTTGGAGAAAGGTGCTATTAGGCTTTCACTTGACTATATGAAGAAAATGAGGGAACTTGGTCATCCCATATCATATTTAATTTTCAATCGCCTCATAATACTCCATTCAACCTCTAGTAGCAGGAAAATGATCCCAAAGATTCTTGCTCAAATGAAGGCTGATAAGGTGGTTCCTCATGTCTCTACGTACAACATTCTGATGAAAATTGAAGCAAATGAACACAATGTTGATCGATTGATGGAAGTATTCAGCAAAATGAAGCAATTGAAAGTTGAGCCAAATGAAATAACTTTCTGCATACTAGCTACTGCACACGTAGTGGCGAGATTGTATAGTGTTGCTGAAGTGTATGTTGAGGCTGTGGAGAAGTCCCACACAGGGGATAACTGGTCAACATTAGATATTCTGATTAAATTGTATGGATATTTGGGGAAGAGGAAGGAGCTAGAAGTAACATGGGGCATTGTGCAGGAACTCCCTCGTGTTCGGCATAAAAGTTACTTGCTTGCAATTGAAGCATTTGGCAGAATGGGGCAAATTAATCGATCTGAAGAGCTCTGGCTAGAGATGAAGTCAACAAAAGGCTTTAAATCAACAGAACAGTTTAATTCCATGTTATCTGTGTACTGC
The DNA here is from genome assembly GCA_029829435.1 of Erythroxylum hondense. Classification (NCBI taxonomy): domain Eukaryota; kingdom Viridiplantae; phylum Streptophyta; class Magnoliopsida; order Malpighiales; family Erythroxylaceae; genus Erythroxylum; species Erythroxylum hondense. The sequence goes on from JANKYF010000008.1 coordinate 58,443,184, forward strand.
AATCATGGGCTTATAAAAAAAGCAACTAGAATCTTTAGGGACATGGAGAGCAATGGGTGCAAACCAAATGCAATCACTTACAGGAATCTTGCTTTAGGATGTTTAAAAGCTGAGCTGGTGGATGAAGCGGTGAAGACCCTAGCTAAAGGTGCAAACATGACAACAAGCAAAAGAGTAAGGAACTCAATCCCATGGCTGGAGACCACTCTTTCAATTGTTGAAGGTTTTGCACAAAAAGGTGATGTAGGTAATGCTGAGAAGTTTTTTGAAGAACTTAAGAGAGCAAAGTATGCAAGATATACTTTTGTGTATAATACTTTAGTAAGGGGCTATGTGAAGGCCAAAATTTATAATCCACAACTTTTGAGAAGGATGGTTTTGGATGGTGCTAAGCCAGACTCGGAGACATATAGTTTGATAAAACTTGTTGAGCAGTTTCGAACTTGATTCTTCAATGGTTCCTCAAAATGTGCTATACAGCACGTATTTGATACTCCTAAACTTGATGGGGATGGTGTGAGTAGAAAGGGGAAAGAAGATGAAATTTGTTCAGGTAATAGCATATGCAATGATAAAAGCATGTTCTACTATTCATGGACATGCTCCTAAACTTGCGTTTCCCACAATTTTTGTTCTGTCCTCGGTTTTCCTACACACTCCTAAGGTTAATGCTTTTTGATTTCTTTTACTGGTGGAGAGGACTGAGGAGAGTGGTTTTTGGTATTATTGTTTGGCTTCCAAAGAATGATAATGAGGATCAATTCTCTGCCACAGCTGGCTATCGTGGTCTTGCTTGGAGATTGTTCTTGTTCTATAACGAACGAGCATCACTGATGTTGGCCTAGTGGTGATATATCTATATATATATATCTATATTTAGATATCCAGTTTGTGCTGTCCTGGAAGAAGGAAAGAGAACAGGGGAAAAAAGAGCTATTATGAAGGGTATGGAACTATCAAAAAAGAAGATAATTGACTAGTCTTCCAAGACTCAGAAAACTGACCAATCCTAGAGTGAACGAACGCAGGCTCAGAAATCAAGCAAAGGAAAACATACTCACATCTCATGAATGCGTACTGGTCTAATTTATTAGGCTTGGGTGGACGTATAATTTTTAAAGGAATGAAATAAAACATAATAGAATAAAATAAAACATAAATAATAGCTAATAGAATCAAAAGAAAATAAACTAATTAAATATAGAAGTCAATTTTAAATCAATGATTAGGTATATACTTTCCCTGGTATCATCTTTGAGGTTTTGATTTAATTAAACTAGAACGAATATATCATCTTAATGACATAATTTCCTAGAAATTAAATTTGAACTCTCTCAAACTATAACCATCTATTTTGGTAGGTTAACTCATATCTCTATCATGCAACACCCCTTTGATTGTGTTAAGCTTTGTGAAATCCTATTAATTTTTTTTCCTAAAAATAAAAAGATCATGTAGGTTTATCTTTAGCACCCATTTCAATCCTTTTATATCTAAAACATGATCTATGGTAGTTGTTTTACTGTAAGTATATGTATAGCTATAGCTAGCAGTGACATATGGGTTGATAAAGACTAGAATTACTAGTACTAATTATCTTTATATTACCTAGTCTAAAAGATTTTAGGGATGGTGATTGATCAATGTCAAAATTAAAGTAATAAAATAACATAAGTAACTAACTATAACAAAGATTAAACCAAGAAATAATCAATTAAGATTTTTAACAATTAATCATAAGTTAATTAATCAAAGTCTATTTCTAATTTAAACCCATAGATGTATAAATTCATCCCTTAGGTTCAGACCTAATATGGAAGATTTATGTCAAACTATCTCTAGGTTTTCATGCAGCTCCTTTCGATTATGCTAGATTAATTTATACAAAGGATTTCTCAATCTCAAATACATGAAATCACAGATGAATCAACATTATAGAATATATTAATTTAAGATAATCAAGAAAAAATAATCATATTTTAATGAAACTAAAAAATATATTAAATTAAATTGAATTCACTACATTATCCATCTATCCAAGGGTTCATTTTGTCTATGTATTATAATGATTTAGTTCCTCATAATAAAAGATATAACAACAAAACTAAAGGAAAATAGAAAATAAAAAGAAACATGATAAAATCCCTTAATCTTCATAAAATTCACTTTAGATTGATGGAAATCCACTCCTAGTGTGTCTATCTGCTTATTCTTCATTCTTTTTGTCATTTTATATCATTTAGTTGTGCCTTTAGATCTTTGTATTTTTGCTTTGCCCTTCAATTTAGCCTTTTAATGGTTGAAAATTAGGTTTTTGGGTGGTAAATGTGCAAGTACACTATTAAGTGAAAAAACATGGCTTTAAATCTGAAGCAAACATGTGTATAAATAAAGGGAAGACATGTGAACACAGGTAGGTACACAAGCATGTACTCCTCGAACATGGATGTGTTCATGATCGTTTAACTGTAGAGCTCTAAAAAACTTATCTTTGAGTGAAACATGGCCATGTTGCTCCGTATAAAAAAAACAAAGAACATAAGGAAGCATACAACCATGAACTTGGTCTTATACTTTTATTGCATTTTTATAACTTAATTAAAATAACTCCAAATCACCCAAAACTTGCTTGAATTTATTCCTTTTGCTTCAAATAAGTGAAATACTAACTAAAGATGAAATATGAATAAGTTAAGTACTTGAAACAATAACATCACTAAAATGAATAAGAAAAATGAACTAAATATAAACCTAAAAATGTGAATAATTAAGCACTTATTAATCTACTTATAAACAAGTACTATTAAATTATCCACAAGTGAATTTATATCAAATTTAAATATTAGTATGATTAAATTAGTACCAAGATTAGTTAAATATATCTAGCAAATATATATCCCATTCATAAAAATCAAATCAATCCATATAAAGAAGGAAAATATTTAGCCACTAATTATATTTAATATAATGAAAACAACAAATAAGATCAAAGAACTCATTTCTTGAATAATCTTAGATGAATATCTTGGTGACAGTGACAACTTAATTTGTTGGAACAATCTCAAATCTTATTTCTTTAATGAAAATGATTGTAATTATCCTTATGATAGTTAGCATACTTCTTAGTAGTTAACCCTAATCTTTTAGAGAGAAGATTTTTTTAAAAGAATGTTACGATATGAAAAATCTCCAAAACTCTTCCAAAAAATAAGGTTTTCACTTTAAGTGCTTGTGTTCCATTTGATAAATGATTTGTGACACATTCATAACCCAAAATATGGATCTTTTACTTCTTTTTGTGGGTAGAAACAATTTTTCGAACATCTGCTCCGTAACCTGTAGATCTCTTTGCTTCTTTTAGGGAGTAGACATGGTCTTTAACACATGTATTACACTAGGCCATGGATTTTTTAATTATTTTTCGGCAAGAAATGGCATAAAGCAAAATCATGGTTTATTTTATGCCACTTTAAGATTTTCTCAACACCACATAATCTCTCTCTAAGCTATTTTCTATGTCATATCTTCTTTTACACCTCATTAGTACTAGATAAGGGCTAGCACAATATCATAGGCTAGAACATTTTCAACCAAGAATTATTAATTTTCTCTATTTTTTGAAATATCCTCAAATTCTTTATAAGTATCATCTTAACGTCAAATATTCTCAATTGCCTAAAAGTATAACAAAAAAGTAAGTGAAACAGGGTTATTTAGCATTAAAATTAATCAAAATAGTGAGAAAAATATGCTACTTAATTTAAAGTGAATTAATGATGTAACATGAATATAGATGAAAGAAAATAGGAATAAAGTATTAATCTGTATATAAGTAGAAGTAGGATTGTGTAAACAAGTATTGGCATAAAGTTTATGCTATAATTGCCACAACTCACTTGAACTTACTTCATACTATATTAATATCAAAACATTAATCAATAAAAAACATTTTGTAAATAAATATAGTAAAAAAATAGATAGGATATATAGTTTGATGGCATTAAAGTACAAATGGAAATAATGTTGGTGATGTTTTAGGCTTAGTGGATTTATAAGGATACTTTAGTTTATTGTGTCCTTATTGAAATATAGCTTGTAAGTTATCAACCCTTATGTAATTGAGAGTTGACATGCCCTTGAAGGTTATTCCCCTAACTTTATTTTTCTTTTCTTATTTAGTGTTCCTAGCATAACCTTTATTCGTGGTAGTTCAATGGGTGTCTTTCCTCTTTTTTTCCCCTAATAATTATCCTTGCATTGGATTATCATATATGCATAAGTAGCTATATATTTTGCCTAGGAGTATGCTCACTGATAATGTTCTCCATTTTTATCCTTTTATTAAAAATGATACCGAAAGCATCAAAATATGAAATTCCAAAAATATCCTATGATTTACAATTCCATCTTATGTCTTCTAAGTTTTCATTATATATAATGCCATCTTGTTAAACTTCATAACCATCACAGTCATTCCTTATAGCAAGGCAATAAAAGCCAAGATGTATATTCTTCATAGCTCTCTTCCTTATTCTCTACCTAAGTCACTCTCCCATTTCTTAGCCAATCCCTTATTTCATTGTAAATTTCTTGTAACATAACTTCCAAACTCTTTAAATATTGAAATTAAAACTTTAGTTAGTAAACATAAATTTATTATTGAAGGCTTCATATAATTTATTAATAATATCACACTTAATGTTAGAATTTCTCGAACCTCTCTAAAAATTCTTATAATTTTTTAGACCTCTATTTCAAATGTAACAACTTTTTTTCTTAAACACTAGAATATTACTTTACGTAACATTACTCTAAAATAGGTTCAATAAATTTATACCTATGTGATTCCTTCTCTAGTTATTAACTACATAACTTCCACAAAATTATTGCTCTACTATTATAAGTATGTCTCATATCTTAAATCAGTTTGTAATTCAAAGAAAATATAAATTAAAAGTTATTTGTTAAAAATAAATTGCAAACTCAATTGAAAAAAGGAAGGTTATTAATGTATCACCATTTACATATCACTCATAATATGACATCTAGTTCCATCTCTAATGCCAATATCAACTTTAAGGTTATGTTTGGTTTAGAGTTTATTAATGGAATGGAATGAAATGTGATATGATTCTATCTTTTAGGAGGAAGGTCTATAATGGGATGGAATGGAATGAGATGGAAGACTCTCCTAAACAACAATTTTCTAATATTGCATCCATTTACATTCCATTATATTATAAACCATTCCATTCCATTAAAAACTTTACGTCAAACCAAACATAGCCTAAGTTATTCTAAAAACTAAGCCTATATGTTCCTTATCTTTTCATCCACTGGTGCCCAACATAGATGAAACATCTAGTTGTTTTCATCTGTATCCATAGCATTAAATAACACGCCTTTATAAATCCTTTCAATAATTCTCCACCAATAACCAAAATTCTTTTGCACTTATTGATCATCCTCTTCTTCCAACAGTTAAAATAGTCACAGAAGTTGTCAAAATATGGTCATCTCTTTTTTACACATATGTATTTGCTTTAATTTATTAATGCTTCCTAGATTATACTCTCTAGCTCCATTCCATAGCCCCATAAGTTTGCAAAAATCATCTTTAACATCTCCTTTCACTTTCTTAATACCAACCATTTTCAATTTATATAACAATGAAATATGAAAATCTATAACACATTCTTTCATTGTCATTGTATGAATATGCTTTAAAGATATTGAACCTATATTGTGTAAATATTAAAGAAATTTTCAACCAAACAATTTATTTATAATCCTTTTTATTTTTGTATACATTATAATTATGGCCACAGTGTAGTAAAGTATATGCAAATAATAGTAACACACCTAGCTTTGACTATAGTCTTATAATTTTTAATAAACTTGACATTATACTTCTTAAAAATAGAGCATTTATCACCATTCCTTGAATTATGATTCACTAAAAATCTTTTTTTCAAAAGCACCACTCATTGTTGTAGTCCTCACTTTAAAGAAAAGAAGAAAAAAACTCCCTTCCTCATTAACAGAAAAATATTATGTTTTATATACTAGGTCACCAATAGATTTAGCTCTAAATATTGTTAATTACTATTCTAAATTAAGACCTATAAATTCACCTCCAACACTAGATTTTTTGTCCCTTAATTTTTCATTTACTGTGCCTATAAATTTTTTTTGGTATCTTGTAATTTATCATTTTCATCGTCATTGGAATCCTCTTATGTAACTAAATTTGATATAAGGTATAACTCATCACTATCTTTAGTAACGTCTTCCAACACTTCTTTGGATTTTGATGGACTATTCTCTTTGCTTTCAACTACTATTTCACTACTTTCTTATTTGTCCCTTTTCAAATACTAACTTTGATTTATTTTTAGGTGATTTTCTAATAATTATTTTTATCCTTTTTTATTTTTCTTTATGTAGCCATTTGATTCTTTTTAGTTCTTGGTGCTCCTTCATTCCTTCTTATAGCTTCCTATAAATTTTTATCACCTTTTTCCCTATCCTTACCTTATTAATTAATTGTACGAATATGCCCCTCAATTTCTTTGTGGTTCACATAAATATAGGCCATTCTATTCTTAATGAAAGTATACGATACACATATCAAGGGTTTGTTCGTTACTATACATTTCTCTTATGCCTTCAATAATGTCCTTCCTTGGGATTTGCAATATATACCCTCAATATCACCCTAAGCCTTTTATATTTTAACTTTATAAAGAACATTCTAATAAAAAACATACCTATACATCATTGACATTAATATCACTTTTTTGTTTGCTAATATAGTTATCAATTGGGTTTCCCTCAAAAGCACCACCATAATATATGTGTAATGAACCATCCTTGGACACCATCTTTCACATCAAAGAAGCCTAACAATCAATTCAAAAGTGAAGAAAGGGAATCACAAAAGTAGAATGGCAAAAGGAACTTGAGAAGAGACTAATGCAATTTAAATCTAAGAGAATAACTTGTAGAGCATAAGAAGTCATTCAAAGAAAACAAATGTAGAAGGTTACATATGAAGGATAACTACAAACGCTAGAGGTCAATCACTATGCATGTAAATGTTTGAAAGAACATCTATCCCATGGGTGTAGTTAAAAGAGGGGTTAGAAGTAGATATGATACCTTTTTTTTAGGAACTTGTCTAGTACTTGTAAGAACCCCCAATTTTGATTTATACACCTTTTAATTTTGAACTTTTGAAATAGAATGTAATTTTAGGAACATAATGTTGCTATAACTGGCACTGATGAGTACAAGTCAATCACACAAGGAATTACCCACTATCTACAAACTTAATAAGCTAGATCAACTACTATATATGATTGGATAAAGAAAATAAAATAAAAATAATCTAAAAAGTAAGGTAAAAATAATGATAAAAATACATTATTAATGAATTAACTAGATTTAGGCCAAGTTCCTTTAAGACTTTATTATATCTGATTTCATTTTTGATTTAATGAATTATTATAGTTTTGAACTAGTAAAACTTTTTAACCCACTTCATATTCTCTCTCGAGACGTATAAGGTAGACCTCACACATAAGCATGAGTTTTCGTAGCACTTAGTAGGAGGTCGATGTCACATTTAATGTAGTCACTAGTATGATTTCTATCTTTGATTAAGATTCATATGCTTTAATAGATCCTGATGCTACACATTCTTTTATATCTATGAATTTTTATGCAAAATTGAATGTTGAGCCTTAGTTATTAGACGTTGGGAAAGTAGTTTCCATACTCTTTGTTGAAAAAGTGTTTGTAGATAGTAAAATACTGGCCGAGGGTAAGGAGTTTCTAGTAAGCTTGATCGTATTAGATATTCAATATTTTGATGTTATTCTCATATTGGATTGTTTTAAAAAAGAGGTTAGGTTGAGTCAATTAGGAAAACTAGAGATGACATTTTGTGGGACACAGAAAGTTTTTCCCACTAGCTTAGTGTCCTCCATGGTGGCTAATAAAATACTCTGTAAAGGATGCCAGGGATATCTAGCTTGCATGATTGAATATGGTAATGATGGGGTTCAATTAGGAGATATTTTGATGGCCAAAGAGTTCCCCGACGTATTTCTAAAGGATCTTCCAGGATTACCCCCAAATAGGGTAATAGAGCTTGAGATAGATTTAACCCTAAAAACATGGTAGAGTGTTAAAGGAATTGAAAGTGAAAATGATGGAGTTGTTAAATAAGGGTTTCATGGCGGAGTTGTTACATAAGGGTTTTGTGAGACCCAACACTTCCCCGAGGGGCCTTCGGTCCTATTTGTTAAAAAGAAACATGCGAGTTTAAGGTTGTGTATCGACTATAAACAACTAAATAGAGTGACAGTTCGCAACCAATATCCACTCCTGTGAATTGATGATTTATTTGATCAGTTACAAGTATCTAAGGTGTATTCGAAGATTGATATGAGATTAGGTTATTATCAGTTGAAAGTTCACAGCATGCACATTATGAAAACTACCTTTAGGACTAGGTACAGGCTTTATGAATTCTTAGTTATGCCATTTGGATTAACGATGTTGTAAGGCCCCAACATATACCCTAGAAGTATTATGGCATGTTTGGGGTGTATTAAGAAGTGAACATATGGAATTAAGTGCATCTAATTATATTAAGACACTAATGGTACTTAATATAAAAGACATGGGTAAATGGGTAATTTGTTTGTTTCGGCAAGGACCTACATACTTAGACATGAAATATGAATGGAAAATTTTGATATGTTTGCTTGGATTTATGAGTGTGATGTAAGGGGAATTGGTAGAAGAAGTATCCCATTTGATTATGGAATGTTGTTGGTCAAACTGGATGTGTTTTTGTGTTACTCTTGCATAATAAGACCAAAGTTAGTTAATTTGAGATGTGTATCTCGATGTATGGATAAGTTTCACTTAATAGATTTCTGTAATTTGTCCATATATTGGCCTGTATACCTCCAAATTAGATAATTTTAATTTAAGATTAAACTAGAGACATATATCTAAAACTTTGATGAAGGAATTAAAATTTGATTTTTCCTATAAGATTTTTGAATTCTAGTTTGAAGTTGAGTTCTGGCTGTTGTCTTTATTTTTGAACATCCTCTAGTTTTTATAGTATAACTCCCAATATGATTAACAAAATTGCATGAAATTTATGTCATTAGAAACTTAAGACATAGGGGAATGACTTTAATTGATAAGATTATAGGATAATGTGGGAATTAAAGGAAGAAGAAGGATCGATATGCAATTTTTCTAAAGTTAACATATGGACCAATTGGATTAAGGCATGTGTGACCAATAATAACAAAGCATGTGTGGCCAATAGGAATTAAGCATGTGTGGGAGTCTTGAATGTTCATGAAAAGACATATGGAGAGGGGAGATGGACAGCACTTCGAGGGCTCTAACCTTAGATTTTTCTCCTATCCATTTCACCTTCTTAATCCTATCATTTTTCATGTAAGAAATCCAGCAAATCTTAGGTGGAAATCAATGTAAAAGTTAGGGATTTTCTCTTCACCTTTACTTTTCTTGATTTGATTATAAATAACTGAAATTATAAGGTTTGAAGTGGATTGAGATGTGTATTTAAGGTGTTTCTAGTTGGTGAGTCAAGCAAAGCCAAAGAGGAAGGGAAGGAAAGGCAATAGAAGAACTACTTTGCAAATTTTAAGGTTTGGGACTACACTCAGTTAATTTCTATATGTGTATTTGAATGTGTATAAAGATTGTTAGCCCCAGAATTTTTTTTAAAATTTTGCATGATTAGCTTAATTGAGTAAGTTAAGTTAGCATAATTAACTTGACATTAATTAGCATATGACATTAAATGAGTTAGGTGTTAAGAATTAATGTTAGTAAATGTATTAGTTGACTTAAATGAGTTA
>JANKYF010000008.1:58453200-58464489 GCA_029829435.1 Erythroxylum hondense
AGTGTCCTTTAATTAATAAAAAAAAATCTATCAAAATGTCCATATTTATCATAAAATAACATACTGTGTTGTATGACTGATGATGCGTACATTACTTGGTATTCTATATGTGTATGCATAATGAGGAATATTCTTTTAGACATTAAAGGTGTTGAATGTTTTCCTAAGGTAGTGAAATGTCCTACAAAGATAATACGTATGATACATACTATGAATGAAGGCATGACGTATACATCTTTAAGTCCTAAAAGGGTGTAAGTCGATTTGCATGTTATCATAGGATTTACGCCTATTTTTCTTTAATAGTATTAAACCTTATGCCTAGATTTTAGGCCATGTACTAAAGCATGATGCTTTTTTAGAATTAATCTTAGTGGATTTGGTATATACGTGCATATTCTTAGATGTAGATGCTCCATACTCATTTATCATATTTGGTGATAGTTCTTTACAAAAAAAATATTTTCCTTTTACAAATTTGGTTCTAGAATTAGCTTCAATTCCATGTTTATATCATATTCCATTATTATCATTAGAATTATTTTGAGATCCTACCATGTTTTCTAGTTTTTCACTCTTTTTAATAAACTTGGATAATAAATCCTTTATAACATTGATCTCCTTTCTTAATATCTCATTTTTATGTTTTTATGTGCCTAATGCATGATTTCCATTAATGACCATTCTAGGCAATTCACTTTTTATCATTTTATTCTCATTCATACATGCATCCAACTATTTTTGAACTTCCTTAAGTTTGGAAGATAATTTCTTCCTTTTTTCTACTCATGATTTCTAAACTTTTTGCTAATTCATAATAATTCAAATTACTAGTGTTATCACACGAGTTAGAGTTGGATGTTGCCGCATCACTGTCCATAGCATTAGAATACATATGAACTATCTTTTCTTTTAAATGTTCATTTTTTAATTCACTTATGTCATCCCAAGTTGGGACTTTAAGTACTTTCTTCTTTTTTCTCTTCTCCTTTTGATAGTTTATTTCATACTTCTCTTTATTTCTGTAGAGGACATTGTGATTTCATGTGGCTGAGTTTTCTATATTAAAAGTAAACAATATTATAGGATCTATGTTATAAATCACTTTTACCTCCCTTAAAATCCTTTCTTTTACAGGATTTTTTCTTCAAGAACTTCTTGAAATTTCTAGTGATTAAATCAATGTCTTCTTTATTGCTTTTATTAGTTAATGTCTCTTGCTCTTTGCTTGATTCTTCCTTTGAGACTTTGAATGCTTAAATTAGAGAGAATAATTTAAGCATTTAAATCCTAACTTATATACTAACTCCCTTCTTCTTTAACAAAGTCATCACCTTCCTAAAAATCACAATATCCATTTATGTGCTTCCAATCTTTAATATTATGAACCCATCTCTTAACTCATCATCCTACCATCGTTTCTTTTTTTTCACCAATTTAGTTTGCATATCATTGTTTTGTAGTATTTTAAGCATTTGCCATTAACCTTTTTAGGTTTTTGTTTTCTTCACACATGGAGCATTGTGTAAGAGTTAGACTTATATTGAAAATAGATATTAATATTTATAGATTTCCAAAAACAAATGTTAATCTTAGTTTAAATTCAAAGACTCTTATTAATAATTATACTTGGAATTAATTTCGAAGAATAAAATAATTTACGATAGTCAATAATTAAAGTTTTACTGAATGCAGTATTTTGAAATTCGGACCGGACTGGTCGGGTCGACTAGTTTAATTGGTGACCGGTTGACTATTTGGTCCGAATGACTCCTAAAAATCAGTCCTTAATTAGACCAGTGCGAACTGGTAAGAATCGATCAATTGACCGATTAATCTGAAACTGGTCGAACCGGTTAGCTACTGGTTAAATGAATTTTTAAAATTTTTTTTTGCTTTTTTTCTTTCTAAAACGCAACACGTTTTTTATTTATATTATTTGAACCATTCAAATAAATTTTTTATTTATATTTATTTATATTATTTGATATATTTTTCTATTTTTTAATATTATTAATATTATATATAATTAAATATAATTATTGTGTAATTATAACGTAATACCGATTCGACCAGTAGTTAAACCGATCGAACTACCGATCAATAAAACTTCCGGTTCCACATCTGATTCGGATTTCAAAACTTTGGCAGAATGTGTAGTTCGGTAAATATAGAATCTTATTAGTATCATTCTATTTTTATCGGCAATCTGAAGCAGACTTGTACGTGTTCCGGAGAAGCAAAAGAGCCAATAAACCCTAGGGTTTTGACTTTTGCTATAAATATCCGGAAGCGAGACACCAACACTAATCCCTATTTTTTTCTTCACATTTGATACGGGAAAAGCAGGAATATATTCGAAATTGAAAAGCAGAAATTTAGTTAACGCTGTTGTGATTTGGATTGAGACAGACGTTAGCTATGGATAAGAGCATGCTAGCTGGATTGGATGGTCTACCTGAAGAAGATAAGATGCGAATGGCCACCATGATCGAGCAACTACAGTTGCGCGATAGGTCTGTCTCTTTTCCTTATTACTGCTTTATTTGAACTAAACGGTGAGATCTTGGTCCTCTTTGTTACTTTCAATGGGTGTTGGATTTTTATCATTTAAGTTTAACTTTGGCTTATAGGGAATGTTGCTTATATTTGTGGGTGAATTTTCAATGTGTGATAATGTATTGATTCCTAGTGCTGGAGACTCTGGGTGGGCTTTAAGTTTCTAAAATAGCAATCTTTGAGGTGCTGGTGCTAAGATCCTTACATTTGGCGTTCCTTATGACTTCACGTGTTTGGGGATCTTTCTTTTTGGAAAGAAAATGTAGAAATGAGGATTGTTGATTTTGAGAAGTCACTGGATGCATGCTCTTCTCTTGTTTCTGGCTTTCAATGAGACTGGCTCAACAAGGATTTGTGAATTTTGTTGGTTCTGGTCGCGGTTGTGTCGCTTGTGAGGAAGTCCAAAAATGTGCTGTTTGTGAGTAGTCATGAGAAAGCAGAAAAAACAGCATTTGCAGTGGTAATATCTTATCGACAGGCATTGTTCTTTCAGAAAATAATATGTTTGATACAGGGGGTTCTAAGCATTTTCCCTCTTCGGATACCCTTGTTTGTTCTGGCTATCTATTATTCATCCTATACCAACTCTTCCATGTGCTAAGTGGTTTTGGAAGGTTTTTCTTATACTATTTTTGTTTGCTTGTGTGGTTTCGGATTCATAACAAATGCTGGAAGTTTCTCCACATTGAGTTCTTTTTTGAAATTTCTGCAAAAATGTTTACTTCCTATTGTTTGGAATAAAGATTTCGATATTGCTTTTTATCTCACTTCTATTTATGTTGCTTCACTTCCTACCCTGGTGATAAAATGTCACTTGGTTGGTTTAACTATGTGGCACTGCTAATGTGAAGCCAGAAGAATGTTCTCCTTAAAAACGATGCAGCAACTATGTTGTATTTGGACGTTTTGGGAACAACATTCACTGTCTGCCAATTGCTTAGGGTATAAGGGTCGTCAAAGACAATAAAGGTTAATCACAACATTAACTGCATCAGAAAAATAAATCTCAGCATCCATCTTTTGCTAGTATGCTTTGGAATAATTTCTGAGCTGGTGCTCTGTGCGATAGCTAAGTTTTCACATTGTGAGTTGATCTTGCATGATGTTAACATGTTCCTGCAGTTTGAGGATGTATAATTCACTTGTGGAGAGATGCTTTAATGACTGCGTGGACAACTTCTCACGCAAATCTCTGCAGAAGCAAGAAGAAAGCTGTGTGATGAGATGTGCGGAGAAGTTCTTGAAGCATTCCATGCGTGTTGGTATGAGATTTGCAGAGCTTAATCAAGGGGCAGCTACATCAGACTAGAGCACTTAAACCCACGAATTTGGCTCAAAAAATCATTTTGTTTTTAACTAATCATTATGATTTTGCTTCTGAAATACTGGAGCCGCTTTGAGAAAGTAATTGTAATTAATTTTTAACTAATTTCCTGCCGGGATTCCTAATTGCCGGCGACTCAAGTTCGGCGTGTTTGGCATGAGTTATTTCGATTACTATCAAGTTTATATCAACCCTCACCACCTAGAAAGTGATGGGAAAGGAGTGATTTCTCTATATTTACGGGTCACTTTTGAAAATTGAGATATAACGCATTGATACTACTGTAGCAAGTAGAAAAATATACTCTGTTCAGCTGGAAATTAAAAGGAAGGGATACAAGTTTATATGAAAGCCAATTTACGCCTTCGGACAATGTAATTGAATTTGCATATATTTGGTATGAATAACACTTCAAATACTTACATCAGAAGAGATATTCTCCTCGAAACTTCTTTGCCATTTAATGCTAATTCAAGTTACAGAACAATAGAAAACTATTGAGATTCATGAGCATAATAATATCTAATATGAACAACAACAACACTAACATCTAATAAGAGTTTCATTGAAACACAAGGTCTAATAATTCACAATCTTACTTCCTAATATATAGATTATTTCCAATAGACCTACATGTAATGCAAAATAATAATAATACAAAATATAAATAAATACGTATAACTAAACATATAAAAATATGTACTGCAATACATATAGATCATGGTAAAGATTAATAATATAAGATAAAAATAAATAAATAAATACATAAAATAGGAAAAAAGAGACAAGTACAAGAATAATCACATAAATCATTACAAAAAAATCATTAGACTAAGTAAGAATCTACTTAGGCCAAATAACTACGAGAGAAGTACTACATAATCAAAATATTAAAGCTATTTATAAATCGAAAGACTTGAAGGAAAATATTTAGAGGACTTGGGAGAAAAATGAAGACCTCTCTAAGCGAGATTTTTTATCCTTATCTTAGCACGTTAAAATTTTCTATTGTAACTTATGTTCTTAATAAGTTCCAACAAAGTCATCACATTATTTTTTATCCTTATCTTAGCACGTTAAAATTTTCTACTGTAACTTATGTTCTTAATAAGTTCCAACAAAGTCATCACATTATTAATCACTTCATCTCAATTTTTTTTAGGCCTTTTTTTTCTCTTACAGTCTCTAAGTATTATTTTCTTACATCTTCTTACTGGAGCATCAAATGTCCCCTTTTAATATGTCCAAGCCACCTAACTATCGTCTCTTTTAATTTATCATTAATATTGACCACCTTTAATTTGTCTCTTATTAATACAAGCTTGACTTTATCCCTTTTAGTAAGGTTATACATCCAACTGAGCATTCTCATCTCCGACACTATCTGCTTACAACTATGTACTTATTTGATGGATCAACAATCCAACCCATACATATATCTTCTTTCCATATAAACTCTTGATGGACTTTTCCATTTAAGCCACCCTATCTTCATCGATCTCTTCGTTGCTTTGAATGATAAAAATTAGGTACTTAGAACACTTTTTTCATGGTATAACTTTTGAACTGATCTTTACCTCCACTTCAAGAGGCACCCTATGACCCAAAAAGTTACTCTCTAAGTATTCAGTCGTAGTCTTACTTAATTTAAAACTTTTCGACTTTAACATATCCTTCCAACATTTTTGCTTGACATTGACACCCTCTTTTATCTCATTCACTAAAATAATATCGTCAGCGAACAACATACACTAAGATACATCTTTTTGGATATTCTTGATGAATTCATCCACACTACTGCAATCAACTCAAAGAATAAGAGGCATGTGCTTGTATAAAGTTTTAGGTGGAAAAAACAAGGATCATATGCATTGCTTTCTTTTTAGTTAAACTCTAATATTGTCCGATCTCCATACAATGCATATCACTTATCCTATTTTACCTCTTTTAGACTATCTTTTTAGTTAATTATGTTCTTTCTCTTTGCTCTCGTTGTTGGTTCCATTTGCATATAGATTCTTTGATCAAGCTTCCTTCATAATAAAATCAACATTTTCTTTGCTTTAATCTCTTTTTAATTGTTTTTAATGAATTTTAAATAATAAATTTTTTAAAATTGACTTTCTTTTTTATGATTAATATACCAAAATTATATAATATTATTTTTAGTTCTTATTGTCTTCTTTTTTTCATTTTGAGTTTTCTGTGATTATATTAATCATTTGATGTGTGTTTTAGCATACAAAATGGAATAATACTGTTCACTCTTCTTTTCTTTCCTAATGACACGTCCATCAACTAAAATATTCCAAACGCTATAAAAATGGTATTTTGTAATTTAAGACTAAACAAAATAAACTTTTAAATTCTTGATCAATCCAGTGCTATTTTTTAATGTTTTATGTTATTTTTACTTTAAGATGTTAGTTACGATCTAAAACGTTGGTACTGTGGATCTTCTTATAACTTTGTAAAGTTGAATAGGGTCTGAGGCACACTTATGATTAAGAAAATGTTCAACCAAAGATAAGTGCTTACCTCCAAATATTCAATAACTCTAAATTTTATAATTGACCAAAATTTACATACAACGAATCCTCTATTTAGATTACTTATACTTCCATCATAATTAAAATATGACTCATAAGCATCTTTTGTATTAGTGAACAACTAAGGAAACATAGAACAACTTAGACATGCCACTTGTTCTAGACTAAAACTTAATGATCTATAAGGCTATATTGGACCTATCACTTTGGACTAGTTTAGTGATAAGCAGAAATTAATCTCACCAGACCTAAAGTAAATACTATCTTTAACCCTTCTACTATTATCTAGGAAATTATGAGAATTGATTTTGATGTAATTTATCTAATCTTAAAGCCAAACATAAAGGAAAATCAAATACCACTAGCAGCAGCACGAACGAAAAAAAAAATCAAATATAAGAGCACGTCTGGATATGAGTTCTCAACATTTTTTATACTTCTAATTTAGTTATTTATAGATTTTATCACTCAAATTGACGAAATTTCTAAGTGTAATAATCTTCCATCTATTGATATAAAGTCACCTATCTTTAGAGGATTAATTGATATTTTTATTCTAATTAAAATATTTAAAGATTCCTTAAAGTATATGAAATTTTATAAAAGATTTTACCCTAATACCAAAAAAGTCATCTAAGGTTATTTTTAATTCCCTATTCAATTCTTAATATCTATACTATGTTCTAATCACATATCAGTTCTATCAAATCATCCACATGCAAATTGTGATAAGATCTAATTAATAGCTTTCATTAAATTAGCACTAAGTAGAATCAAAGATAAGTTACGAGTTTATATGAGTGTTTTTCTTATGCAAATCTTGATTTCTTGACGTTCTTTACTACGGACGGATGATTCTAAATCTCTTCTCATGTTGAAATTAGGTGTTTGGTATGTCTCTAGGAAAATTTTCTCCACTGAGATAGCTAAGTTAAGAATGAAAGAATATGAAAAATGATTGAAATTAGGATTTCTCACATCCATTTAGATCAGTTGTCCATTTTAGGCAACACAATTTGGGACATAGCCAGGTCCTAGGCCATGGACCTCTCAAAATCTCACAAAAATTAAAACAAAAAAGTTGTAGATATCTCTCTTAACTTTCCATGGTAACTTGGATAATCTCAATCAGAGTGCAAACAATGATGTTATGACTAATTTATAGTGAGTGCTCAAGCTATCTTATAAATTGTTCTAGAGAGAGACACATGCTCTAACATGCCTCGACCTTACACTGTAGATCTCTCTACTTCATCTAGGGGGATAGAACATGATATTTAGTGCCTAGACGATAGATCTCCTTACTTCTCTAGGGATAGGACATATAGTTTATAGCACATTCATGTCCCTAAATTGTAAGTCTTCCTATTTCTGTTGTGATTAGTACATGATTTGTGGCATGACCATGGTTTAAGCTATATTTCTTTGGCAAATTTTTAATACCATAAGATCCATCCTTTGATTGCACTTTAGGTTGTGTCTTATCTTGTATTTGACCTATATAGGATGTGATTTAATACACGAGTATAGACCATACCATATTCAACCAAGAATTATAATTTTCTTTAAGATTTTTTGCGCAATCCTTTCTAGTTCTGGAAAAATATCAAAATAAAGTTATTTCTTCTCTATTACTTGAAAACATAACATAAATTAAGTAAACCAGGGTAATTTAAACATAAAACTATAGCAAAATACTAAGGAAAATATGTGCATTTTTCATGCATATCAAATACCATACACTTGGAATTTTACTTGTCCTCAAGCAAATTAATCTTAAAAACAAAAAGCCCAACAAATTTCGATCCAAAAGACTTTAACAACCCAATTAATGTAACCAAGAGTAATTTATATTGGATAAATTTTATTGTTTGTTAACTACCTTGGTCTCTAGATAACTACATTAAATTGTAATTCAATCTTAA
Source organism: Erythroxylum hondense (assembly GCA_029829435.1). Lineage (NCBI taxonomy): Eukaryota > Viridiplantae > Streptophyta > Magnoliopsida > Malpighiales > Erythroxylaceae > Erythroxylum > Erythroxylum hondense. The sequence continues at coordinate 58,461,558 of JANKYF010000008.1, forward strand.
CCCAACCTAAGAATCTTTCAAATAAAAACTCAATTAATAAAATTGCATACACACTCACACACATGGTTTAAGATGAACATAAAATGATTAAAAAGTTTAACCTAATAATCCACTTATTAAAATCATATTAAAATCATAAGCATGGTCATTTCCTTCAATTCAACATTAATTCATAGGACTATTTGTTCAAATCATATTAAAATCATAAGCATGGTAATATCTATTAACCTAATGTAATTGAATATTTTTCCCGTTAAATAAGGCTTCAATATTTTTCAATTAACCTTTAATATTCTAGTTGTTTCACTCTTGATGTCTATAACATCATAAGGGTATACTTTCACCACAATGAAAGGGTCGAACAACCTAGATGTAAACTTTTATGGAAACAACTTGAATCTAGAGTTAAAGAGGATGTATTGACCAATCTCGAATTCTATTTTAAGAATGTGCTTATCATGCTACTATTAGGTTTTCTCCTTATAAATTCAAACTTTTCCATAAGCATTTGGTCTAAGTTCTTCCAATTCATTCGATTGCAATATTCTCTTATCCTGAATAACTTTCAAATCCACATTTAATACCTTTATTACCTAATAATTTGTAAGCTTGAATTCCATATATAGGTGGCAAACGTTTCTATATAAAATTCTATATAGAGATATACTTAATAGTGTTTTAAAAGTTGTTCTGTAAGTTTATAATGCATTATCAGATCATAGTGCCTATATTTTCTTGAACTTCTCACCACTTTTTTAAATATTCCTTTTAATTGTTGGTTTACAAGTTCAACTTAGCCATTAGCTTGAGAATGATAAGTTGATGCTATTTTGTGAAACACTCTACGCTTTGTCAATAATTATCAAAAGAAAGATTGAAATGGGAACCTTCACCACTAATGACAGCTCTAAATAGAAATCTAGATAATATTTTTGTTTAAAATTTCAACTCTATCTTAGAGTCATTAGTTATCGATGATATAATTGTAACCAATTTCAAGAAATAATTAAGAACAATTAATATACATTGATTACTACATAAAGTAGGAAATGGACTTATAAAATCGATGCCTCAAACATCAAATAATTCAATTTCTATAATTATAGTCATATGTTTTTCATTTCTTTTAATGATATTACTAAACATCTATCTTACTTACAAATATAATTTCCAGTAAATTGACTTATAGTAGGTTGATAAAAGTCATTAACTCACCTTAGCAATTTTTTTGGCTGCACTAAAATGGCCATCATACTATATGGAATGGCAATGACTTAGGATGTCCATAACTTCTTCATGAGGGGTACCAATGGATGACTATAAATACTAACAATTGCTCATAAGGGAATCTTTCATTGATTGATACTATTTCTACATTCATTAGGCTCTCTAATTAGGATAGATGATTAACAACCACATTTATGATCCCTTCTTATCTCTAATATCTATATCAAATTCTTTTAGCAATAATATCTATTAGATTAAACATGGTTTAACATACTTAATAAAAAAATTAATAGTCATATAGTCCATGTAGATTATTACTATAGATCCTACTAGATGTGATTTAATCTTATCACGAGAAAAAAAAACAATAGTAAACATTTCTTTTTTGATGGTTGTGTAATTTAATTGAGAATATGTAGGATTCATATTAGCATAGTAAATAGCTTGCAAGTTTTATCCGTTCTTTACTTGAGAAGTATTCCTATTTTAAGGTCATTAGCATCAGATGTAAGTTTAAATAGTAAACTCTAATTTGATGAAAAGATAACTGATGCTAATACCAATTTCTTTTTCAACTTATTAAAAGTGTCCATGCAATTTGCATTAAAATGAAATGTTACACCTTAATTGCATTAAAATGAAATGTTACACCTTAATAAGTTAAGGGTTGGGAGATTTTGGAGAAATCCTTAACGAACCTTATGTAAAAGCTTGTATATCCCAAAAAAATCTTGATTTCCTTTATATCGATAAGGGGTGTCATCTTACTCATTCCTCAATTTGTTGTAAATCCCCATCCCAATTTGTTAGGTAATTTTCAAAATAGTTACCAAAAAAGGAATAATCATTCATGAACACTTCCATGATTTCTTAACAAAATCAAGAAATATGGCCATTATGTAATATCAAAAAGTTATGGGAGCATCACGTAATCCAAAAGGCACTATATGAAATGCAAATGTACCATACAAACATATCAAAATTGTCTTTTCTTGATTCTCTAATACAATGATATTCTATTTATAACCAAAAATATCCATCTCAAAACAATAGTACTCATACCCTGTAAGCCTCTCAAGAATTTGATTAACAAATGATAAAGGAAAAAGATCCTTCTGAGTAGTTAAGTTAAGTTTCTGATAATGAATGAAAACCCTCTAACTAGTCACAGTCCTAATAAGAATTAATTCATTGTTTTATTATATATTACCATCACCCTATCCTTCTTGGGTACAATATACACCACTTACCCATGAACTATCTAAAATGGGATAAATTTTCCCAACATCTAGCCGCTTTAGTATTTCAACCTTTACTACTTCCTTCATATTTGGATTTAGCATTATTTGATTTTTAACAACCATTTTACAATTTTCTTCCATTAAAATCCTACATATTTAAAATGAAGGGTTAATCCCTCTAAGACAATTAAAATCCTATACATGCAAAATGAAGGGCTAATCTTTATAATACTAGATATAATCCATCCTATCTCTCTTTTTCTAAGTCTCAACACATGCAAAAATTTATCCAATTTAGATTTAGGTTTGAAAAATAAGCTTGGGCCTAAATAATAGTCAACTGGCTTGAACTAGTCAAACTAGACTTCAAGTTGGGCTAATTTTTTTTATAAAAAATTTTGGGCATTAGGTTTGGTACAAAGTGGAGCTACCTGGTTCTCCATCCTTATTTAGATCAGATACTG
>JANKYF010000008.1:58979139-58996293 GCA_029829435.1 Erythroxylum hondense
CTACTCTAAATAAGTATAATTGAATGCATAATGGAGAATTTTAAACCTCATATTTGGTGAATAGTTTTAACCCCAATCAAGCCTTGTTTGTACATTTAATGTTTTTCAGCATGTGCTTATTTCACAACCATTGTAATGGTGTAATAACCTTACTATGCATTTTCTTGTCTAACACATCTATATTCTCAAGGACGCTTTGAACAGATTGAAAACAGTATGCAGAGAGCCAGATCAGTGATGAGTGATATGTTTTAAAAGGTAGGACACCCCTTTGAGCAATGTAGCAGTGTGACATCTCCTAATTGAGTTATCCTATCATAATGTATGTGAAATACATATAATATCTTTCATGAAGACCCTACCTTAGTTTCTAATGAAGTCTTTGTCACTGCCAAAAGCTTAGGATTTACTGAGTGAAGCTTAGAACCTGCAATCCCTGATTATTACTAGCAAGTAACAACCTATAATGCAGGAAACAAGAGACTTTAATAAGAAGACCATTGCCATGCCACATAATTTACAATATTCTTCTCTTTTACCTTACCTTTCAAGAACTAGTACAGGCTTAGTTTTGCAATTGCACAACAGATTTCAGAGTGAAAAATAACTTTATTCCTTCACTTTATTGAATCACTACGCAATCAATCACTTATATTAGCAAAAGTAAAATTAATAACATAAAGAATCAACTGATGAAATTTAAATGTGAAAACAGGTATAGCAACTTACTTCGTACAGTGTCTTAACAGCCAGAGAAAGAATTAGCAACAGAACGAACAATGCACAGATTTACTCCCTTGTCAACCTGTGACAACAATAAAAATTGTAATTTACAAGCACTGCATATAAAGAGATGAGTAAAAACAGAGCAGAATGTACAGAAAACAGCATGCAAGAACACACACAACATTATATTCGCACAAGTTATAAAAATTGTTGTCTATGACACACACCCCTCTTACTCGATCCCTATACACATCATAATGTTCTTTGGCTTTTTGTTATGCACAAATGCATTTCACTCTCTTTCAACGCCAGCACCAGTTACTCAACTGTATTCAGACCAAACAGTTTGGATGAAAATTCCCACAAATATTAGATCAGCTAATTTTAAGTCTTAATCAAGTTAATAGCTTCACGTGTCAGCTGAATTCTAACCTCTATCAACGTTTCCAATTTCAGGGTCTAGGCTACAGATACAGTGGTAATAAAAGAAACAGGGAGAGACAGGTAATGGAAGATCACATATTCGAAGACCCAACAGACCCAAGCTCTCCATTTCTCACAAACATCCTCCATTTCCAACCCCAGACAAGAAAATGAGAAGATGAAGACAATGTACTCCTAATTCAACCATACCAGAGAAAAGACAAGCAAGGAAGCAACGAAATTTTAAAAAAACAAAAACACTTACTTGACCTCCGAAAATCGACGAGCGTGTTGGGGAAGAAGAATCCTCGTGTGAGAGAGAAGCTACAGAACAAAAATGGTCGAGAGCAAGGAGTGATTTTGTTGCAGGAGAAGGGAGGCGTGCTTTGGTGGAGAACCCAGACGACAGGCGAGATGAAGACAGGGGCGAGCTTTGGTGGTGGAGAACCCAGACGACTGGATGAGTGAGGCAATTTGGACCAACGTGCGTTTTAGTTCCCGGAGATAGGGACATAAACCCTGTGTCCTTCGATTTTAGGAGAAACAAATATTTGTCTTCTGTCATCCAGAGACAGAAGACAAAAGTGGTGAAACAACAAGTAAACGTGAGTGAGGGACAAGATTTATTTGTCCTGTCATCTATCCCCATTAACGGGGAAAACAACCATACACGTGGTAATTTTCCTCTGGAACAGAGACAGAATCTGAGAACAGATGTAGCTTATGTTCGAGTACTTTGATTTATGAAAACAAACAGAGAAGTCAACAAAGATAACTTATGTTCAAGTAAGGGCTGAGTTTTGATTTATGAAAGCAACAGACAAAACTGTCCGTCTAAGAAGAAAGAGCGGCCCCAGGATCCACAGCCATGAATACGCACCGTTTTCCTCTTCATTTTCCTACCTATCTGCCTTTCTTTCTATTGAATTTGGGTTTGCGCGGCAGTAGTCCTATTAATCTGCTATGTGCAATTTAGAGAAGTGTTAAAATCCATTCTTAAAAGAAAATAAGTATAGTAATTGTTTTAAGCTTATAAACTGGAAGATGCTAGACAACCAAGAATAATAACGATCTGCCACAAAAACCATCCACCAGGTTCTGAGAACACTCACACCTCCTTGTTTTATAAATGTTAAGAAATTGCTCTTTCCTTGAATCCTCGGACACCTAATCATATTTCACCGATGCATGAAGAGTGTAAGGACTTACAAGACCAATTAATCCAACCGAAAAAAGGAAGTGCAGTGGCTCTTTCCATGGTGCCGTCGGGTATTAAACCATTCCTTTGCAACCGTTCCATATTGGCAAATTTGACTTCAGATAAATCAGAGAACGGGCATGTTAAGGGCTCGCAGGACATCCTTGAACTCAAAATCACGGGTTTGCTTGTTGAACCTCTCCACCAGTTTATATCTTACATCATTCAGATAAAAAGATTGGATACTCTCCAAAAGCCATTTTGCCTCTTCATCACTTAGCTTGCTGGTGAATACAACATCTCCTCGGATAAGAACCGTATCCTTGTTTTCTGCAAATTCGGTGTAGAAGGTGATTGTAAAGTAGGGAGACGCTTGAGTTCCCCTAACTTTATAGTCTTCAAGACCAGTGAACATGATGTGTGGCATCTGCACTGCAGAAAACTTTGAATTCAGTAATCAACAAGATAGTAGGATATAAATAACTTGTTTTGTGGTTGATTGAGCTACTTTGTCATAACAGTACAGACTAGAAAACTCTTAAACAGTTAGCTGACGAGCATTTAGAAGTTATTCGCTAAAAAACAATTCTCCAGGATGTTTGATCATCCTATTCAAAGCCGTCAAGCAGCTAATACTTCCCCACCAAGCTGATACAACTACAGATTACCTAGGTCAACATGACCTGCATGCTCAACGGACTTGATCAGCTGCAATCTCACGTATACCAAGCAGAATAAACAGGGAAATGAATTAACAATGTTGATCCCTGGTCGATATGAAGCATCAGTTTGCTTTATAGTTTTGCATAATATGAAATGCAGAAAACAGGAAGCTCAAAAGTAAGCAGAACAAATGGTAATGCCAGAAAAATAGACCTCAGGAAACCAACCTTGAGCAAACATTGTAATGTAACCACTCCCTCTCCACAACGGAATAACAAAATAGCGGCTGCAGAAAATTGAGGTCAGAAAAGTTAAAACTTGGGAAAGGAGACATCCAACACAAAAAACAAGAAAAATAATAACTGGACAGTTAAGAGGTACCAATCTGTTGCTCTTTGCAACAACAAGTGATAGAGTTTAGCGTTCATAGATGCACCAATGTGACCTCTTCCAAGGTGATACTGTCATAGGAAAACCTCAACCATAAATAAACTACTCAAAACAAACCAGTGCCAAAATTCATTCTAATAGAATTGAAAAATATCCCTTCATAAATAACCTAAATAAGATCCTCCCGCGTCAATACCATAACAAATTTGTGAATATTTATGCTTGGTGAGGCTTAGAACTAAGCACTCAGAATCATAATCTGGGAAGGTACCATTCAATAATCGGCATGATCTCTTCTATGGAGAAATTTGATCTTTAACGATATGTACTGGAGAAGTGAATCTCCCGACAGAACTGAACTACGCAAACGTTTATTAAGTGAAAAAAGAAACTAAAGGTAAAACTTTTTTCTCTACAAATTCCAAGAAAAGAAAATTGTGTACACATTACATCGTCCCAAATGGAGGCGAGGTCGTCAGGGGATTTGTTCTTGGCCCGCTCGATATCCATAATAGAATCCAGAGGCTTTGGCTCTAAAGGATTGAACCCAGTGGCGAATCTAGATGTTCTGAAAAAACCAAGAGAACCCCATTTGACAAAATTGCCCGGAATACCACTGGCTTCTCCCTTCTGAATCTTGTGGAGGTTTGGACTCACAGAATGGGTATAGACAGTGCGCTTCAACGCACTAATGAAGATAGTTGAAAGCGAGGATGCCTTTCTAACTTTTGAAAACGCTTGTTGCATAGCTAAGTATGCTAAGACTTAAGCCTATCAATTCGGTTGTGTTCGTTTTTCTGCAGCTCTTTGAAGAACTACACCAAACACTTGGCAAGCAATGCCGTACAAACTTTAGTTGTAGGCACACGATTGGATTCGATTGGATCGGCTCCGGCCGAGAAAAGCCTAATGCTTGAGCCCGAAAAAATTATGAGTAATGGCTGTTGTTGGTTCAACGGACAGCTCTGTCTGGGCCCATTGTCTTCGTCTCTTTGGGTAATGTTGTTGATTTGCTGCAGAGGGAATATGTAAGGAACGGGATAACATGACACCTCAAATTTGTGGGAAATTAGAGATGGATAAAGATTGAACTTGAAATCTGTATGATTTTTTATCAATGATTGCCCAAAGACGATAGCATAGTCACTTCCATGCAGAAAGTTTGAAGTGGGATGTTAGACACTGAAATTTTTGTCGATGTATCATTAGTTGTTCTATCCAATTATTTTAAAATTGAATTGAATCGAATCAGTTGATTCAATTAAAATAAGTATAAATTAGCCTGTTTTTCAATTTGAATTGTGTAAAATTAGGACACCGTCATAGCAACCGGGTCGACCTAAACAGCACCGTAAATATTAGACATACCTGGAGCAACAAACATGTCAATAGTCTCCTTACTGATCTCAATATTGTCAATTATGATAAAAATACCTCATGAACAAAGTCCACGGACGGTCGTTCACTTCCTTTTGAAGCTTGAGCAAGATTTTTCTAATTGGGCTCTGGTTTAGGTGGATCCGCATTATTGGGTTTTGTTTCTTTTAGTTCTAGGTTGTCTGCGCGGATCTCGTCGCTCGAATCTGTGACCTCAGGGTTTTGTTGGGTGCATTAGAGGCGTGAGTCATGTACCCAATAAAACCCTGAGGTCACAGGTTCGAGCGACGAGATTCGCGTAGACAACCTAAAATTAAAGGGGACAAAACTTAATAGTGCTGGCCTACCCAAATCAGGCTCTTATGGATCCGCTTAATAAGGTGGGTGGAGAACTTGTGATCCTGTTCTAGTATCACTTTGATGGGATGATGATAGTGACCTCTTTGATCACTTTCTTTTTTGTATGAAAATCCAGAGCCATATGAGACACGAGAGTAGTAGCGTACTCGACCCATCTTCATCCTTTAATACTTTTTCTTTTTAGCAGACACTCATTTAGTTGACTTGAGCATTTTTGTTTTGAAAAGAAAGTAAATGTGTAATTAATTAATTAATGGAAGGATAAAAGAGATGTATAAGAAGAGTACAAGACCAAAGTTACTAAAGTACATAGGAACCAGAATAATAGTATAATACAACGGCTACTTAGTAATTAAACTGTTAGTAAAGAAGTAAAGTGAAGAAGGTCATATGAAAGAAGAAAACTTAGGCATGTGACACGTCAAATATCTGGGTGAGGGATAGTGAGATACGTAGTGACGATCTAGGAAGTTGAATTTTGACATAGGCCCTGTTTGGTAGAGAGCTGATCAGCTCTTTTTTAGCTGGTCAGCCCTTCCTAGCTTGTTGACTTTAAAAATAAGCTGAAAATTTTGTTTGGTAAAGAGCTGATTGGGTTAGCTGATTTAACCCAATCAGCTCTTATTCAACCAGCTCCTTTGAGGAGCGTTTTAACCCCCAACAGCTATTATTTTTCAGCTATTCTCCATTTTGCCCTCCCTTATCTTCTATTGCATCTCACGTTTTCTCCAGATCCTTCTTCTTTGCTTTACCCTCCTTTACTCATGCGTTGCTTCGTCTTCCATCTCCTCTCCTTCTTCTTTGCTTTACCCTCGTTTACTCATGCGTTGCTTCGTCTTCCATCTCCTCTCCTTATCCTAACTCAGTTTTATTTGCTCCTCTTTTTCGATTTCTTCTCGGATTTTCCGATCTCTTTAGTCTCTATATATGTACTTAGTTAACGATCTTTTGATGTTTTTTTCGGCTGTTTGTCTTGTTTTGGGTCAGATCTAGACCTTTCTACTCGAGAATAGTTGTTTCTTTCTAATCATTTTGGCTTAATCATTTGGGTCAGATCTCTTTACTCATGCGTTGCTTGGTCCCGATCATTTTTGGCTTCGTTTTCCTTCGATTGCTTTTCTCTTCTTGTCGTTAGTTTCTTCGTTCTTCGGAGAGGTTTGTTTTTGATCGGGATCTCTGAGTTCAAGGAAGCTTTCAACTTGTTCAACAAGGACGGCGATGGTTTGCTTCCTTTCCCTTTCTCCTCATACATGTATATGTTGTTATTTATGTGCTTCACGAGTCCGTATGACGCTGTTAGATCTGTCTTCGTGGTTCACTTTTGTTACTAACAAAAGAACGTTTATGTGATATGCTTGGAGTTTGATCGTTTCTTAATTTTGTTGCAGAACGGAACCAACGAGGAGGTGAAGAAGATCGTCACCACCTCGAACGAAGCTGAAGTTCCTTCGCAGGATGTTGTCGGTATGATTTGTTTTTATCCTTTTTCTTTTTCAAATCGTCAAATTAAGTGTCCTATTTGTGCTTTTGTGCTTGTCACGATCTCTATGCTTTTATTGTGTTTGGTTAAAATTGAGCTTGAGTTGGAATAGCCTTAGCTTACACATTCAGATACAGTGCCATGACTTTGTTACTTGTTAGTTACATAGATTCAAATTGTTTGGGACTTTCTTGTGTAGAGAGAATAGTTGTTTGAATATATTATTGTTATGTTTGAATCACTCAATTTCAAGTATCGCAAAATTTACTGCTGCTTCTTGTTTCTTTTTTTATTTTTTTGAAATTTTCCACAGGCATCTTCAGTTCTGAATTTCAGCGATATTAGTGATATTTTCAAAGGCAAATGTTCGTGAAATTGAATTTTTAGTAGTCTGAAGTTTTGGAGCAATAAGAAGCTGTAATGGAGGATTCTTATATTTGTTAGGCTTTTCTGTGAATGTAATTTCTAAGCAACTAAATCAGCTTTACTTAAGACTTTGACTTGTGTTTATTTTATTTGTTGGTTTCAAAAAAATAAAAAATTAGTTCATTTAGTATACATAGTGATTTTTTGTCAAGTATCTGTTTGTGTATTAGTATTTCCTTTAGATAATGTTTCATCTGTGTGTGTGTGTGCATGTTTGCGCAAATTAGAACTTAATTTATGCTTCTGTTCTAGTATTTGATGGCTGGATTGTCTTTTTTTCTTTGTTACAGAAGTGGTTGTAAGCCCTCCGTTTGTATTTCTTCCTCTGGTTAAGAATTTGTTGAGATCTGACTTCCATGTTGCGGCACAAAACTGTTGGGTACGCAAAGGTGGTGCTTTTACAGGAGAGGTCAGGTATGCTTGAATATGATCTATCTCTGTTCCAGAGCTGAATATTCATGTTTTAGTTTTTTATTAGTTTGGAATATGTATTTTACTCTATGTTACTGATTGTTAGTTCACAAATAGTAAGTCAAATATTAGCAAGTGAGCTTTCTTATTTTGCTAAGATGTTGGACTTAATGTGGACCATTTTGCATTAGCTTCACTGCTTTCTAGGTGCCTCTATTTCTTTATTTATGTTCACAATGTTTCTTGTGGGACTGGCAAGTTCAATCTCATTTAAGGAGATGTAAAAACAAGGCTATATAATGAATTCACAATAGCAATTACTTCAAAGAATGTTGATGCTTGGTTCCAAGTATTTGGTACTTTTAAGGGGACAAAAAATAACTTGACAGTTTTTGCTTCTTTTATCATATCATTATTGACCCTGTTTAATATAATGGATAAGTCATTGGTTTATATCTACAATGTTTGGGATGTATCTTTTATGCACAGTGCTGAGATGCTGGTGAACTTGGGCATCCCATGGGTTATTCTCGGCCATTCTGAAAGAAGAGCTCTTTTGAATGAGTCAAATGAGGTAGGCTTTGTCACATTAGAGTAGGCACACTTTATTTCCTATAGATAAATGCTCATTAGCAAATTCATCTACTTCTTGTTATTCATTCTCGAGCCATCCTTTACACTAATATTTGTCAAGTTTATTCACTTTGCTTATGTATCCAGTTTGTTGGAGATAAAGTTGCATATGCTCTTTCTCAAGGCTTGAAGGTGATTGCTTGTATTGGGGAGACACTAGAGCAGAGGGAATCAGGATCCACAATGGCCGTTGTTGCTGCACAAGCAAAAGCAATTGCAGGTCCTTGAGCATTGTTGACATTCATATTCCCCAACACAACAATTCTTGAATGCTATAAGCATTGCTACTGTTTGATCTCATGGATATATATGGAATAGTCTAAGAAGATTTTTTATAGATTCTACCTTGCTTTAGTAGACAACAACTAGAAGTGTTGTCCATATATGGCAGAGAACTGACTAATCTACTTCTTCCCACTTCCCTTTTACTCGCATTTTTAGTGATATGTTATTTCCCTATGCAGATAAAATAACTAACTGGGAAAATATCGTTTTGGCTTATGAGCCAGTCTGGGCCATTGGTACTGGAAAGGTTGCAACTCCTGCTCAGGCTCAAGAAGTAAGTATGAAGTAACTTATTGCTGCAAACTTGTACTACTCCTCTTCAATTCTGCAGGGTAATGCGTATCTTGTTTTTTGTGAGCTCAGATTTGTGTGCATATGTATTGTGGTGCGATCCACGTGAGCACACATGCACACATTCTCTTTCTTTCATTTTTCTAATTATCTGATCAAGAGATACATGCATCACTTGATCTTTCCATCATCTGGTGTAGACAACTTTATTTTAACATGTTTACCAAGATTTGTTGGATTCATATAACAGGTCCATGCTGAGTTGAGGAAATGGCTTCATGACAATGTTGGTGCTGAGGTGGCTTCATCAACTAGAATTATCTATGGAGGTATATTTTATTAGATGGTACCACAGTCACATACTTTGCTTTCAGAATTTTTCAAATCCTTATCTTCTCCTCTGGGTAAGGTAGCTTTGTGACAAATTCTTCTTTCTAATCGAACTCTTGACAAACTGTAGGTTCTGTAAATGGAGCAAACTGCAAGGAGTTGGCCGGACAAGCAGATGTTGATGGATTTTTGGTTGGTGGAGCTTCTTTGAAGGTGGATGTCTTATTCATAACAACTTTTGACTTTCTTGTTTGCTTTCTACCTCCCACAGTGGTGGCTCACTCTTACTATGTTTTTCCTATGTTAGCCGGAGTTCGTTAACATCATCAACTCTGCAACAGTGAAGAAATGATCAGTGAACATCTGTCCCTTTAGACACTCGTTTGAATGCTAAATTGTTTGACTGAGGTTGTGTCCACCGTCTGTTTATCCTGCACTCACTTATCCAATTACACTGGCTAAGTGTAGAATAAATCAGAAATATTCTGAGATGAGATGCCAATTTTTGCTTGCTATGGTTCATTCCTAGCTTTAGGTTTTGCGTGTACGAGGGTTTGAATTATTGTATGAAGTTTTTGTCAGAGCTCCTTTATGTACAAGAAGCCCTCCCTTCTATTGCCTGCTTATTGAATTCGAAGAACCTCTTGAATAAGCCCTTTCTTTTTCCCTACCGATAGAGATGCAAGATTTATTTGTATCTAAACTAATTCCACTAATGCTTAAGAATGACGGTGCTATCTGTTTATACCGTGAAGCTAATCGAGCTGCAGATTGGCTAGCAAATCACGCCAAGAATCTCACACTTGGTATCTGTTAATATCAAAACCTACTTGAGGGTTGCGCTTCTATTCTACTAGAGGATATATCACGGGTCCTTTTTTTTTTCTTGAATTGTAGCTTAGTTTTAGTGTCCTTCTCCTGAGTAAAAAAAATGTGATAAAAAATAAACTGTGTGTTCTAATTGAAATGTTTGGTTAGTTTTAACCTACCATGAATGATCAAGGTTTTCACTTACAGGTATGGGGTTAAAGGATTAGAGAATCAGGCTTTCTATGATTTTTATCAACATTCCTTTCGACATCTTCATTACTTAAAAATCCAATTTCAATAACACCTCATATTTTCCCTTTTTCATTTTTTCAGGGAGGGGAACTCACAGACTTGAGGTTTAAAGATTGTGATTTAAAGCAGTAACACGTAAAACGTATGTCCTATTCCTTGACTTCACCAACTGAACTTCTTTTCTAAGTGTTAACTTTAATTCGAGAGGTTTCAATTAGTCATAGCTATCAAACCAATGAGCCAAGTAGGGCTTCAGATCTTCTGTGTCATGTACTCTGTGTTCTCTGTTCCACAAATCATCCCAACCATCCAAGAACAGAGGGCACAGAGTAAGTGGCACAGAAGATCTGCTCCCGCCAAGTAGACTAGAAAGACTAATAAAATTCTTATTTGAATAATTATATGATTCTTCAAAAATTTTAAAAACAATTAAGTAAAACATTTTGTCGCTCTAATAATAATAATAATAACTCGTTATTCATTTATTTGTAAAAATAATAATTTAAAATAACCTACATTTTTAATACTAAATTACTTTCAATCTATTACCGAGGCAAGTGCTATGTTTGTTAAATATTGATTTTTCTTTAGGTGCTCCGAATCACGTGGATTGAGCTGCTGCTTTAAAGAGATATACAAGTGGGTGTGTTTGCTTTATTAAAAATCCAACAGATTAATCATTGCTCTTACTCTTTTCTTTTATCTATACATACATACGCCTTTCCTTTTTCAACCGACATCCAACTTAGAGCCCAATGAAGTCTTTGATAATGGGAACAAAGCTTTGACTTATTAGTTTCTCCTTAGCCATCATTAGCATGAGAGAGAGTTCTCAAGAGTGGACTTAGCAAGGGTTGGGTGTACACTCATTGTTCACTTTATTCCCAGTGACGCCCCCTTCCCTAGCTGCTTTCTCCTTTTACTTCCTATTTCCTGGTACACACTTTCTATTTCCAGTTGACTTTCCAGGCGAAGAGATGTCAAGGAACGCAAAAGGGAGGATAAACTTCAGTCCAAATTGGTGTACAGAACAAGGATATTGTCATGGAAGAGGCACGAATTGCGATGCTCAACACCACTTAATGTGCAATATGATGCTCCTGGAAAACATATCATAGTGTAGCTCGTGCATCATGCACATATTTTATATGTTAATTTGCTGTTTTTAATAAATCAACGTCAACAGGAAAAAGGAAAAAAGCAAACTTACACGAATGTCTTGTGATGACAAGTTTGAAAGATTAAATTTCTACTCCTCTCAGTAACCCATCACATATACAATTGTTGACAGGTAAGCTTCCAATATTGATAACTTTTCATAGACAAAGCGGCTCACATCACATGTTCCAAAAGGTTGTGCTTGTTGGACACATGGATCTCAGAGTACAGGTAATCTTTAAAAAAGAAGATTATATGAAGCTAGATTCTCTAATAATTAGGACCATCTTTTTGAGTGATGAAATCCTTCGATCTAATAGGCTTTTAGTTTTTGAACAAAGTACGCATCAATCTTAGAACAACAAACAGTTTCAGATTCTCTCTGGACAAAGCACTCCGATACCTAAATTGGTAGAAGCCTAAAGCTACAGAGATGCACTACTCTTTTTTCGAATGTGTGCCCTTCTTTATATAGGGAAGGGTTCAGCATACACATTTGGATTCGTTTCCCATTTAAAGGAAGACAGGGGATGTCCGGGATGGACAGTAGAGTGGGTGGAGCTAGAATGGCTTGCAAGGTTTCGGTAAGTTGGTTGTGGGGTGTAGGTTTTGTCCTGCTAAGTGATGGGTTCGGCTATCAGTCAAGTACAGTGATGAGCTGTCAAGTATGTTAGCTCTTCCAGAAAGATACAGATCGTCATCATCGTCATCGTCATCATCATCATCACTAAGTCTGAAATCTCACAATAAAGCAGGGTCTTAAAAGATTCGATAGTACGCAACCTTACCCCTATATAATAAAGAGGCTGTTTCCGGTGGACCCGCATGTAAATGAGACAATATAAGAATGATGTGGTATACAGAAATAATAAAAAAAAAAGAGAGGGAATACCTGAAGGAGGATAGATCTGCGAGAACCTAGACGTTTCTGCATCATCATCCAGAAAGATACAGATATTTCTTCAAAACCTAAAATTCAAACATACCAGACGTTTGAAGTCTCACAGTTGCTCTTATTCAAGGATGCAGATAAGTGCGAGAACTCTAGCTATCCTAAATTGATTGTAACACGTAAAATGAAAATAATCAAAGAAATGTAAAAAATTATTTGATATCGGTTCCATAACTTCAAACAATCTTTTTGAGACCTCAATGAGCGCGAATCCATTGTCGTCTTCACGAGAACTGCTCATCAGAACACAGTAAAATATTTCCACAGTTTTCTTAAAATGTAAGCTCTCACGAGTCAGAGAATTCTTATGCTTACAAATAACATGAGTAACTATAGAAGACCTTAACCTTTATATATAACTTCTATATCGAACTTTCCCGTCACAGGCTCGATATGAGTCTGGTCCATACTAATCGAAATTTATTTTCTTCCTGAACTTCGACCTATCAACATAGATCATTTATTGAGCTATTTTATTATCTTTATCCAGATCAAATTACGTAACTTTACCGATAAGTTATTGAAAAGCTGAAAAATGTAATTAAATGTTGTCCAACTTTATGAAAAATGTCAAAGACATCCAACATTAACTACACGAGAAATATGAAATTTAATAAAAACTTTTAGGCAAGAGGTCTAAGGAAGTGGGAATGTAATTGCAATCCTTAATCCCACATTGATACGATTAGTTGCTCAGTCATATATAAACCCCCCGCGGAGGTTCATTTGCCACTTAAAAATTGAGTGAGACAACCATGTAACCTACTTGAAGTTGGTTAAAGGCAAAAGGTAGAGATTGCCGCTCAATTTTTTTTGAAAAATTTAAGTTAATCATTACTGTTATTTATAGTATTATATTTTTTAAATAGTATTATTAATATCCTAAATCTTAATTGAGTTAAGTTTTTGACAGTTTTTAGCATATTAATCATAAATTTAGTTTATATCAAGTGACAACTAGGTAATATGGACTTACTAGATGCTAATATAATCTTAAGAATAATTTCTTTAAATATTAGCTAAAGGAGCGACTTTCAACTTAACTTTTCACAAAATGTCTAAATAAACTCTTACCATTATCTATGTTACCACTTTTATAGTATAACTAATAGTATTGTAGTAATTTTTGGAAGCAATGAGTACTAGTTTACTAAGGTTAGTGCGCATAATGTTACTAGAGATAATGGTAGAAATTTATTTTAAAAAAAATTAAAACATTAAGGTGCAAATCATACCTTTAGTCATTATTTTTTTCTTACGAGAGATAGCCTTAAGCCCAAGTTTATCCTTGCATTAGGTATATTATCAATCTTAGTGTAATGGCTCAAGCAATAAGTTCATTAATAGCTTTAGGTCTTTTTAGAGCAACTAATCTAGGGTTTATTTCAAAATCTAAGAGGTTTAGAGGTATTAAGGAGTGGTTGTTGGCCACCAAATTATTGTTGAGGAGCATCAATTGCTATGTGATTAAGAAGTATGCCAAAAGATTAAGACTTGTTGATTTTAAAGACTAATTATCTAAGTTTAACATCCTTCACTGTATTTAAATTATGAAACAACTGACTCAAAGAAGGTATAATATTTCAATCTTGGGGAGATTAGTGCTTACTTCAATAACTTCATAAATGGATAAGACTTTTGTTCCATAATAATGTGGTACACAAAATCATTGATGGCACAAGCTTGCACTTTAGCTTATTTCACGCACATTTATTAGGCATACAACTATCAACAACACTTTTCAATATACTCAGACCTATTGAGAATTACTATAAATGACTCATCCTTAATTATAGGCCTTAGATGAGATTGTTGGTGTCTCCTAGAATACCAGCGAGTAAAAGAGATTTTTTTAAAGGTTTGTAAGATGTGAGTAAGTGTAATTTAAGGTCTACATTAGGTGAGACAAACCTCTTTCCAATAAGACGTATAAAGACATTGCTAGAAGATCAAGTAAGGATTCTTTTAAATAAAGAGTTTTTGTTTCTCTATAAGGATATGATGTTAGAGGAAGAAGTTCACTTAATGTGTTGACAATTAGAATGAATAAACATGAATGATTCTTTCCCTCTCTAAATTTTTTTTCCAAGTCTCTAATACTTTAATTTCTCATAGTTACAAATATGAATCTAATGAAGCTCATAAATAAAGTCAATAAAAAAAGGTGATCATAATACTACACCTAACAAATAAAAGAAAAGGGTCATAACTATATACCAAGTGGTTATCCCTGTGGAGTTGGGTAGTACTGTAACTTCAATCAAATCTCTATAGGAAGAGGTTATAACAACTCTTAGACATATTGTAACCTAGCTTTTGGTTGGAAAGTCAACCACAAATGACATCTACTATCCTAACTACGATGTTGAAATGATTGACTTTATATTTGAGGCAAATAGCATTGGTTCACATATCTATAGTGGACTTCTCCCTAGAGATCATAAGTATCTCAATGAGGGCATATGGGAAACTACTTGACTGTTGTCTAAATGTAAAATAGTGGAGGTAGGCTAATGCTAATTAAAATTTCAATGCTTTTACTTTCAACAAATTTATTCTAAGTAATATTTTCATAAGCTTTAAGCTCATTTTCTATATGCATCAAAAGGAAAACAATAGACTTTTGGCTGTCAAATTGGACATAAGATCAATTTTTCATAGATAACAATAAGTTAACCAACTTCTTCATAGATTTATAGGTAGAGAAAGAAGAGAGGGAGAGAGAGGCGATAAAGCTTAAGCATAATCTTAAGATGGTTCAGAGCAATTTCAAAAAGTTGTATGTTACAACTGAAATTTTAAATTTAGTTTTGAATATCAAGTGTAGGACCTTAGGAAAATATGGATATTTATTAGTAAAGGGGTATGTCCTTTAATGCATAATGATGTGTATGTTCAAAATTGTACTAAAGATTAACTAGGAAAGTGCACCTACTGTTCTTATAATATAGTCTAGGTGAATACTAGTATCGTTCCTATAAAGATTACAAGTATTAGTACTGTTATCTTTTTATTATCTAATGTAATAAAATAGATTATTGATTTAAAAGAAATTATTAGCTAAACTAAAATTACTAATCTAAGTAACAAACCAAAGTAATAAACAAGACTGAAGCAATCAATTGATAAATAAGATCTATATGTAGAATCCTTCCATAAACTTTCTATGTTAAATTTATCTTAATTCAACTATTAACTCTAGTTTCTTAGACCAGTACAAATTCTAAAGTAGTAACCATATTATTTCTCAAGAAATATAACTCATATCCATAAGTTAATTGATTAAAATCTTTTTATAATCAAAATCTTTAAGAACATATTGACTTGTTCTATAAATTTCATTATTAGATTTGGTTATAACCAAGAAGATATATGTAGTCTTATCTCGAGGATTTTGTACAACCCTTATTATCCATGCTATAATTTATTCATACATATAATTTCTTGATCCTTATATATGAAATCTGAAATCGAATCAAAATGCTAGCATATTTCAATTTAATCTTGATAAGTAATCATAAATAATTTGGAATAAAACTTTAGTCTTTTATTAAATTAAATAATCGGCCCAAACAAATAGTTTTAGGTTCGCTCATCTAGATCTATCTAATTTAATTCATACTAAGATAAATAAAACCAACAACACCTAAGAAATATCACAAAACAAAAGAAGTCATTCTTATAAATCTTGAAATCTTAAAGTGTTGACTTAAGTCTTAATGGAAATATATTCTTTTCTCTCTAAATTTGCTTTAGTTTTGGCTAAAGATGCTCCAATTTATGTCTTTAATGATGTTTTGTCAACTCTTTTCTTATCTCCTTCATATTTCTCTCTCTTTCATATTCAAACCCAGGATTTCAAAATATTTTAACAAACACATGTTACAGATTTGTGTTGGATTTGTGTTCCTCCCTCTAGCAGAAAACTAGGATTTATATATAAAAGAACAACACTAATACAGATCTAAAACATAGAATCATATTCCTTGGTATATAATATAGTATCGTGTTTTGAGCAATTTTCCTCTAAAATTACCCAAAACTTTCTCTAACTTGACTCTAACTTGTTCGAATTTGTTCCTTCTTTATTAAGGAGGTAAAACAAAGCCGAAAAATAAAATATAAGTCAAATTAAATATCAAATCCTAAAAAAATCTCCCAAACACAAGCAAGATATTTCTAAATCATACTAAAACATAGCCTAGTTAGCACTTATCACACAACATTTAGTTTGTTTTAAGAAAATGGTGCACAACTGCTATTATAGGCCTACATCTTAAAAGTATGACACTTGGCTCATATCTTAGCTAATGTGTGTATATGTTATTAGAAACATGCATCTTAAAATATGTGACACTTGTTTTTTTGTCTTTGTAAATGTGCGTAGCTATTATTATATGATTGTGTCTCGAAATATGTGACATGTGATTCATGTCTTATAAATATATGTAGATATTATCATAATATAAGACACTAAGTATTCTTAAAGTGTTTAGCCAAGGATTTTTTGAATCAACATTAATTGAGAACAAAATAACATTTTCCTTAATCACTTTAGGGTGATGAATTATATATTAGTAATTACTCGAATACTTCCATATAATTTCTATTATATTTAATGATTACACAGGTTGAGTTATCCTTGACTAAAATAGGCTATAAGTAGTATTAAGAGATAACAATCCCTATACTAGATACTTTGGAGAGTTAAATGATCACTTATATAATCATCATAATAAGAATTTCTATAAACATTCAAGTAATGCTCCAAATAGAATTCTTATATGAGATTAGTTCAGTAAACTTTTTCTTTAATAAGAATCAACATGTTTGTTTTAAGTATCTTTATACTTTAGTTATAAAATTAATTACTTCCTTCTTAAGGAAGAAATATAAAGTATGCTAGTGTCTTTTAAATTATATTAATGTCCAATCTTAATAGAATAATGACTAAGAATAATTTTAGAATAATACATAAATGTAACATTA
>JANKYF010000008.1:59019824-59030206 GCA_029829435.1 Erythroxylum hondense
ATAGATCACAATTTCAAGGCAATTTAATACTATGCAATTTCTCTCACATGCTAATTTTATGAGAATATTAATAAGAATATATCTATAATTTTATTGACTTTCTTAATAAACGTGTATTTTTTTAAAACGACTCTTATTATAAATTGGAGGAAGTATAAAATAAAATAAAATACCGAAATATTAAATAGAGAATTTGTGTCGTCAAAATGATCACGCTTTAAATGATAGATGGAGAAATGTTTAAAGACTCGGGTCAGGAAGCCAAGCCAGCCATTTCGAGAAAGCATGGGTTGTTGGATTGTCTATGTACCTCAGTCGTATCCGACGGATACAAATTGTCCTACGGACTTATCTCTTCTAAAGACTATAAAGCTTTTCCCAGACACGGAAAGGACTCCAAGGAGGACAAACAAAGCAAGCCGCAGCTGGGACCATCCCACCATTAATACTACTGCTACTCTCCTCTGTGTCCATTTGGTTGAGTTAATCAAACCGTAGGATAAGAAGCAACCAAAGAGCTCCCCTTTTATGGTTTATTTCTCCGCTTTATTTTCATTAAATCATTTCATCCTGTTACGTTCTTGGGATAGGAAAGCAGGAGGTGGGTTCCTGAATTCTTTATGCAACAGTTTGTGGGTTGGTATTTATTTGTTCGTTGTTTATTTGTTTGTTTTTCTTTTCTTTCCTCTTTCATATCAAACTTGCCTTCAAAAGCAATCAACTTTGCTGGATAACACCTTTTGTTTTTGAAAAAGATGCTTTTTTTTTTCTTTCTCTGGTGCACCCATAGATCTGCTCTTTTGCTAAACTCTTCTGACTTGTCCACTTGCAAGTTAATTTGAAGCTCAGATTCCCATTTTTGTGATCTGTAGGAAGAGATTTCAGAGGGTAACATTTCCTAACTTAATGGGGATTTGCTTGAGCGCCCAAATCAAAGCTGAGAGCCCATGCAACACAGGTAAAGCTACTTTGCAATTTTTTCATTGAGACCCTTGTACTGTTATGCAATTGTTGTTCTAAAACTTGAACTTCTAGCGCTTTTTATATTTTTCTGTTATTGTTTTCTACCCCATCTCTCTCTGTATCACTGTGTGGATGAATCAAAATCTTGAATTTCAAGCCACTGTGAAAAGCTTCATTGAGAGGACTTGATTGTTTTTCCCTTTTCCTGTTAACAATTAACTTGCTATCATTTCTGTTGAGAACTTCAATCACGGCATCTTGAATACTTGTTATTTTCAGTTTGTTGACACGGTAGGTTTGCATACTTATAAATTGTATGAAAGGAAAAAGAAATACAATCCTTCTATCTTCAGATTCTGGGTTCGTTAACTTAATTCCAGCACAGCCAGACAGATGATATAACTCTATTTTTCTCATATGAAATAAATATGCAGCAAAATTGGGAATTTCCCCAGTTTTCTTTTTCCTTATCTTTTCACTATTGGCTTTGCAATAGTTGTTGTGTTTTTTCTTTTTTTATGCTTTTGTTAGACTTGATAGCCTTTAAATGTCTTACTCATTGTGTACGCTTATAATGATTATAATAAGTATGGAATTGATTTTTCCGGGGTCAATGCCCGAGTGGTTAATCGGGACAGAGTGTAAATTCGTTGGCAATGTGTCTATGCTGGTACAAATCCTGCAATTATTTGAAATGATATAATGCCTTTGATCTTTCGAAAAGCTTGATACGAAAAAAAAGAAAAGGAAATTCAAAATTTTTGACATATCTCGCCCTTTTATTTTTTTTAATTTGCTCTATTTTTTTGTACACAAATTCTCATCTTACTGATGATCTAGATTCATATTAGGATTTTTAAGCTTTAAGTCTAAGAAAAAGAATAAAGAATAACGAATCTAAGGAAAAAAAAAGAATAATGTAAAAAAAAAGATTATTTTTTCATTAAAAGATTGATTGTCAATCAATAGTATTTTGCATCTGCTTTCCTCCTACAGAGGTTTATTGTTGTTTGGAAATGAAACGAAAATCTTTTCTTTGTTGGTGATGGCATTGTGCTTATGCAGAGCATATATATGCTTGTGTAGGGGCGAGTCCAAAGTATGTCAGTGCAGATGGAAATGATCATAGTGTAAGTAGCAAGGCGTCATCTGTTTCAGTGCCTCCAACTCCTAGAAGTGAGGGTGACATACTAAAGTCCTCCAATGTGAAGAGCTTCGCCTTCTATGATTTGAAAATGGCGACAAGGAATTTCCGTCCTGATAGTGTCCTAGGAGAAGGTGGTTTTGGTTCAGTTTTTAAGGGATGGATTGATGAGCATTCATTAACTGCTACTAAGCCTGGGACTGGAATGGTTATTGCTGTGAAAAGGCTCAATCAGGAAAGTTTTCAAGGACATAAGGAGTGGTTGGTGAGTTCTTTTCCCTGCCTCCTGATTTTCGATTTGGAAGATAATTGGACATGAAGAAACTGAATCCAAGTGAGCTTCTTCTTGTATGGGAAACTTGTTTTGGTAATGATATGGACAGGGAAGATGCCAGGATGATTTTGGTGGTATTGTGAAGTCTCTGCAGTCAAATTCTAGGATTTACCGTTCTTATTGTTTTGACCATTGGTTTAAACAAACTTGCTGAACAGTTTGCTTCAATTAGCTGCATAGGTTAGCTTACCTTGCTTATATATTCTTGTCATCAGGCAGAGGTTAACTACCTTGGTCAGCTTTATCATCCGCATCTGGTGAAACTGATAGGTTATTGCTTGGAGGATGAACACCGGCTTTTAGTGTATGAATTCATGCCTCGAGGCAGCTTGGAAAACCACTTATTTAGGAGTGAGTTATTTCATGTTCAGCTATTTATTTATTGAAGCCAAACAGCTCTGTTCAACATTTTAAAACTAACTTTTATGTGTTGAAATACCAGGAGGTTCTTATTTCCACCCTCTTTCTTGGAATCTCCGCTTGAAGGTTGCACTTGGTGCTGCAAGGGGGCTGGAATTTCTTCACAGTGCTGAAACAAAAGTAATATATAGGGACTTCAAGACTTCCAATGTGTTGCTTGATTCAGTAAGTATGGTCTTTGAAGTCTGACTTTCGTGCTTCCATGATGTGATTCTCTTTTATATTCTTGCAAATTGATTGCGTTCTCATCAGCTCTTGCAATCTCATCCATGATACACTTGCAGAACTACAATGCGAAGCTCTCTGATTTTGGATTGGCCAAGGATGGGCCAACTGGCGACAAAAGTCATGTATCTACTAGAGTTATGGGAACTTATGGATATGCCGCCCCAGAATATCTAGCAACAGGTATCCTCTCACATTCATCTAGATTGTCAAGCTTGGCACTTCTTATTGGGATTCTTTTTGTACATTCAGGTGTTCATCTTCTAACTTATTTGACACGCTAACTCTGAAAATCTTTCCACTTGGACCAGGTCATTTAACTGCCAAGAGTGATGTTTATAGCTATGGTGTTGTGTTGTTAGAAATGCTATCTGGTAGGAGAGCAGTCGATAAAAATAGACCATCTGGAGAACACAATCTTGTGGAATGGGCTAAACCATGCCTGGCAAACAAACGAAAGATTTTTCGCATCCTAGATAGCCGTCTTGAAGGTCAGTATTCAGTGGATATTGCATTTAAGGCTGCTACACTTGCACTGCGTTGCATTTCCACAGAAGCCAAGTTCAGACCTACCATGGATGAGGTTGTGAAAGTATTGGAGGAACTCCAAGATTCAAATGAATCTACCGCCAATAACCAGACGAACAATGTGCATAGGAGCCGCAGACGAAGTGCAGATGATGCTCTTAGCAGAAGGAACCCTGCCAATTATCCCCGGCCTTCTGCTTCCTCACTTTACGCCTGAAAATCAAAACCTGACTAAGGCTGCTTCTCTTTATGGCTAAGCAAACTGCAGTTATCTTGGAAACTCTGGCATCCACCAGCATTGTGGACATGGTTGTACAGTTGTTTTGCTGACTTGAGTTCCGAAGCAAGCACAAAACAGCAGTTCGCAAAGTATTGTGTATGTATTCTACATTAACCTAAATGTTTGTGATACCTGGAGTCAGCTTTGAAATGAGAGATGCATCTGTATTAATAATTTCACGTTTCCTCCTCTTTTTCCACTCGGGGCTTCTTGTATTAGATGAAATATTGAGTTGTTTGATTTGATAAATACATGGATCCCTGGCCTGGGGTCCTAGATGGGTGTAACTAAATCATTCGCGAGGCTTTTGGCTTAGTAAAAGGGAAGAAAAATGATCGGAGGTGGAAAGAAAAGTAGATGGAAAAATTGCAGACCTTTGGAAAAGTATTGCAAACTATAGTCGACGATGGTCTTTGCAAGGTGAGAGTGAGACCCATTATTAGTAACTGAGGTTACGTGAATAGTCATTGGCTATGGAAGATCTTTGTTTTGGATCACCCCAACATGAATCACGAAGCTGCGGAGAAGACTGCATTGAACTGGAGTCCAACCAAAGACCCTGGAGAAACGCGAGGGCCTCAGGACCTGCTTGTCAAGTTTCGGTAGTACTAAGCATTAGTCACGTCTGTCTACTCTTGTCTGCGACAGAATCTGTGGATGTCGCCAAAACCAATTTTATTTGTATGTGGTGTTATAGTTTACTCTTTTAAGCCAATGATAAAAGAGTAATTAGGAGGTTGAATTTTGGAATAACCGGTAAAGTTACTCTTTTATGACTATGGTCAAAACATGCAAAAGAAAGACAACATATATTAATGACCGAACTCTAACCCTCGCAAAATAGGGAATCTTTGAGTAACTGATTTATAAGTAATTAAGAGGTTGAACCTTTGAGTAACCGGTTTAGAATAGGATTTTGTCAATAATAATTTGGACTCATCAATGTTAATGTAATTTTAAAAATAATTTATTTAAATATTAATTAAAAGCATTATTTTCTAATTACTTCTAGCAAGTTATTATTGTTATCTCTTTTATAATTTTTGCGTTCCATTCAAATTCTAACAAGTACTATTTTAATAATATTAAACTACAAAGAGATAACTTAAAAAAATATATTGTTTATTAGTTTGATTAAAAAGAGAATGATTGACCCAACAACCTGGCAAGTGTTCTTGTTCTTGTACATATAGCACCATTGATAGAGGTTAAGCTTGTTTTATCCAATACATAATCATTAAAGAATAGCAAGTTAGTGAATAGTGTTTTACTAGTTGTCAAATCAACCAAAAAGTAGTCAAAGATATGAGCTGCATAATTTTTGTCAAAGTTGTTATAAAGTGACATTGTTGTAAAGCTACAACATAAGCCTAAGTTATACTAAAAGAGTTTTTAACCTCAAAGCGCAGGTGAGTTGGTAAGGGGTTCTCTTGGTTTAAGTGAGGTCACAGATCCGAACCATCCTCATATATACAGCCGTTTAAAACTTGAGGTCAGAGTTTTACCTCCTGCAAGGGACCTACCCGGTTCGAGCGGGAATTAGTCTGGGAGTGGATGGCTTCAAGGTGCCTTCCCATAGTTGGGACCTTCTTAGAACACCTCGTGGGCAACAAAAAAAAAGAAAAAGAGTTTTTTTAATAAATTTTGTGAGTTCTTTATTCAATCAAAACAAATTCTATCTTAAGATGCACCAACATCTAGCATTAAGAGCCAGTTGTTTTTAAATGACGTCTGATTCAAACAAATATCTGAACAAAGTCAGGCAGTCCCAATCCAACTATCACAACTATTGCAGACACAACGAATTCAACGAGTTCAAATGGTAATTTTCAAGTTTGATGGCAAAAATAGTTTTGTTATATGGAAGCACTTAATGAAGCTCACATTGCAAATGACAATCTTGGAGATATCTAAATAGAAGATATTGATAAAATAGCGAAAGACTTGTGAAAACATGATTGGGATTTAAATAAAAGGACCTATTTTTTAGTATGTCAATCCGTAAAACTTTCGATTTTGGAGGAAATATTTCATGCCAAAGCAGTAAAAGACACTTGGAATATACTTACTACAACTTATAAAGGTGCAGATCCTATTAAAAGAACAAGAGTACAAGGATTAAAGTGATAGTTTGAGCTTATGGAGCAAGAAAAAGATGAGAGTTTTTGTGATTAATCCTTAATAGGAAAAAACTAAATGATCTTCAGGAAAATCTAGTGTTTAATATTTCAAGTATAACAATTTTAGTTGTTATCAATCTGAATGCAAGTCACATATCCATTGTTATAACTGTAAAAGGTATGGTCATTATAGCCAAGAATGTTGTGTCAAAGCTTCAAATAAAAGAGTGAATCATGTTAAGGTAACAAAGAAAGAAAATAACGCAAAGATTTTGCTAACGACCAATCATGCTGCTGTCAATACCCAAGACAACGAGTGGTTATTAGATACAGGTTGCATTAATCATTTAAGTGGAAAAAAGGAATTGTTTTCCAATTTATCTGAGAAATTTCGAACAATAATAAACTTGGAGGAAGTTTACATTGAACAACTGCCAGGTTATGTGAAATGCAGGAATGAAGATAAAGTTTATATATTGAATAAGGCACAGTATGGATCGAAACAAGCACCACGAGCATGGTATACTCGTATTGATTCATATTTTTTGGCTAACAATTTTCAAAGACGTTCTTATGAGAATGCCTTATATGTGAAAACCAATAAGGCTGGAGATATCATGATATGTGAAAACCAACAAAGATGGAGATATCATGATTGTTTTTCTTATGCTTGGATGATCTTATCTTCGCTGCAAAAGTCTAAAGTTACTAGTAAATTTTGTGATAATAAGTCAACTAAAAATTTAGTTTTCCATAGTAGCAACAAGCATATTGGTATTAAGTATCATTATGTTTGTGATTTGCTAAAAGAAAATGACATTTTTGTTAAGTTTTGTGCCTCGCAAGATCTAGTTATAGATATGTTTACAAAGCCATTGAAGGCTTAATTGTTCTACAAGCACAAAAAAGAAGCATGGAATGATCTAAACAAGCTTAAGGGAGACTAATAAAGATTAAACTTGCTTTGTCCAATACTTTAATCATATAAAAAACATCATGTTAGTGAACAACCGTTCTCATTAGTTGTCACATGTTTTGCTAGTTATCAAATTAAGATAAAATTTATCAAAGATGTGTTGTAAAATAGTAGCTAAAGTTGATATAATCCGATTTAGTGCAGGAAGAAAAAGGACTTCTATGCTCCAAAAATTGTTGTAAAAAAAAGAGAAACAAGATAGCTCATTCATCATGAAGAGAACCTCGTACTGCAACAGTCTTGTGTCCCATAGCATAAGCCTTCTGTTTGAGTTCTTCCAGGAATAGAGAGTTCTAAGCTGCCTTCTTCAGTTATGTAGCAGGTGTCCCTTTCACCTCCTTCATTCTTGATTGAATAGTACCCTTCTTTTCCTTTTTCCAACATAGCTCTGATCTGTTCTGGCTTCAAATTCTTTGTTATTCTCCACAATTTCGTTGATATAATTCTCCATAAGCTTCTTGACAAGTTCCTCCCATTGTTATTCTCCACTTTCTATATCGTTTACAAATGTAACAATCACAGGGATTAGATGATATTGAGAATTTGAGATAGTCATACCCTCTTAATAAATCCTCTCACATCCATCATGACTGGCGCAGTGGCGCTATGAACCTTCTTCAACTTCTCAATGGCAGCCATAAACCTGGGAGAACCTCAACATTCTGGACAACATCAATCAAACAAAGCCTGTATCTTGACATTTCCAAATGTAAATTTACTGAGATAAGGTGCGAAACAAACTAATCCAATTTACCAATACTTTCTGATAATTGAGGCGACAGGACAAGTTGGGTCTCCACTTCTTGTCCAAAGTCCTTATCATGTGCATTCGCAAACAAATCAATAAAGAAGGTGCAGGACAAGCTGGCAAGAAACAGACACAGCAGAGAGGAGAGTTCAATTGATATGACTCAATTTAAGTTACAAATGGAGATTATAAACTTCTAATCTACTTGGACCAAGGGCATGTTAATTGGACTCCATGACAACTCCATACTTGGATTTATATAACAAGACTCAGCACATTCACCACTAGGAATTTAAGCTCCGAGCTATGACCATGTAATGTAATGGTTTACATTTAAGATCACTACTATCAATGACCATACAGCTCTTTTTGACATGACTAATCCTCATCAGCTTCGGCTGCGGATATTTCAGAATCCAATTTGTTTATTAGCTGCTCACTGATATGTTTTGCCACAGAAATCATGTCAAGAACTATGCTTGGATCGAGTCCTGCACCTCCTCGTTTGGTCAGCCCACAAATGTGTCCCTTCCTATTAACAGATAGTGATACAGCAGAGTTCATCTGGGACTCCTCTTCTGTAGTGGCATCCACGATGTAGTTCTTTCCAACCTGCAAGGTAGACATGTTTAAAATTTTACAATGAAGGATGTTGCAATTGTCCAGAGCTCACAACGTCATCACCTTTGTCAAAGTAACGATGACAGGTACTGCAGATGTATCAAACTGTAGAAATTCTTCATCACTTATGTCAATCTCAGGTTGCTCATCTCCTGCTGCACCCCCAGCAACATTTACTTTTGGGATGCCTACATTGCTCAAAGCAGCCTTTGGGAACATCAGCAAGCATATTAGTGATTGATATTCCCCACAAAATTTTACTGAAAAACAGAAAATCTTCAAAATGATGATAGTGCACTTGCATTTGTGAGAAAGGAATTCAAGCGTGCAGATGGCTGAGCCATGCTTACCCAGGTACTAATTACTTGGAAGATGAGGAATTTATTTCATAGCGTTGGAAAAGCAATCCCATGTTCTCACATTCCCGCCTAAATCTTAACTGAATGGAGAAAAAAAAAACTAAGGTTCAAACAAATTACACTGTGTACCTTGATGGCAGCACCAAGAGCATCTAATAGATTTCCATCTGAACTGATGACAAGGCTATCGATATAAAGATCCCAGCAAATTTTCCCTTGAACAACTACTAGAGATGATGGATCAATCCCCGCCCCTGCAACAATTTTAATGCCTTTACTAATTGACCTAGCAAACACCAAAAATGATAATAAATTGAGGAAATAAAAAAAGATTGCCTAAAAGGAAGCAAAGACCAAAATAAATCCAGGGTTCCTAGTTGCTCTGCAACACAAACCTGCTCCACTTTTACCACCCAAGAGACAACACTCTAGAGCAGTTGAAAGTTCTGTTGACAATTCATCTCCCCCTCTTCCCTGAATCAGATAAAATATCGAAGAAATATGATGAATGATTAAGAAAATTCAATTAGGCTTGACCATTCTCAGATGCACTAATAGATAAATATCTGGTGACAAGAATAAGGCGGCAAATATATGGTGACAAGAATAAGGGAGCAAAATAAAAGAAAAGGTAAAAGTACATTAAAGTCTTGCATCCAATCTGGCTGACTATTATAAACTGTTAACATGGAGTTATATTTGGAAATCTAACATGCATGAATTATTTAAGGAGAAAAATAAGTGCTAACCCCTTTATCATGTCATTAACAATTTGGTCTTTAATTTGTAAAGCAATTTATCATTAAATCTTAACCATTGCAATCATCAAGAAACTGGAATCCATCATTGCACAAAATTAACAGAATAGACAGACTACAGAGTAACAGAAAGAATGACACTACCTCAAACATTGGTTCTGCAACTGGACTACAGTCAACGAATATGGCAACCTTTCCCTTATCAGGCTGCAGCGCACTTGGCTTCCCTAGTTCAGCCTGCAATCAAACATAGAACATGATAATAAAAATTGTCAAAACCTTGAAGGAAGTAAACTGGGCAACTAAATAGTATCTAGAAAGCAGAAGAGCATGTAGAGCACCTTCACACTGGCAATAACCTCTGTTGCACCCATTCTGATCCGTGCAGAGCCATTTGCCTACCATGCAAGTAGATAACCAAAATAAAAGTAAAATAGATGGAGAACAGAAAAGGCAAAAAAAAAAAAAAAACACAAACACACACAACTAGACAGCAGCAGAACAAGAATTCAGTTACCTGAGGGATGACTCCTGTCTGAACAAAGATGGGTCTGTAAGCATCTCTCTTGCGACCATCAGAACGGATGTTTTGATCAATTCCACCGTGAATGAAACGTTTTTCTCCAACAGAAAGCCCTACCATTTCTTAAAATCTAAAAACACTGCCAACCATGAGGATCACATTAGTGATCTTCCAACAAAAATCACTCAGCAGATTAGTCAAAAGGTAATTTCGCAAGAAAAGAAACAAATTAAACAAGAGTGAATTTCTTGTCCTTTTTATCTATCGTAAATATTAACACTTAAAATTGAGCATTCAATCATAAAAATCCAGAAACCAATAAGCTTATTCAGCAACTAAAGTCTCTCATCCAGAAACCAATAAGCTTATTCAGCAACTAAAGT
>JANKYF010000008.1:59124825-59138372 GCA_029829435.1 Erythroxylum hondense
GGGGGGGGGGTGGGGACAATGAATGTTTATGTGATTGTGTGTTTTGAATTTACTGTTTCTTTGTTCATTTTGATTTTGATTTTTTCTTTTCTTTCTTTTCTGTCTTTTATTTTGCATGTAATATATGTTAAACCATGAAATTCTATCTTAATAGTTGGAATGAGACTGAATTGCATGCTTGAAGTCAAATTAGGTCAATTGAATAAAAGGTGAATCATGTTGATCGATTAAAGTAGTTGGTTACATAAGCTTACTTAGAAATTGATGCTTGAGTGATTAGGTAATGTATAGAAGCATAATGGATTTTCAATTGAGCCTATATGACTCCATTCAAAACTCATTTCATTTCTTTTTGTGCATGATACTCCCTTAGGTGATTACCTTTAAAACTTGCTCTGAACCAGTTTGAATATGTTAGATACATGTTAGATAGAAACGATTAAAGTCCTTTTTCTTTTAACCCTTGACTTAAATGACCCATCTATCTTATTTACCCTTGCAAACCCCTTGGAGCCTTTACCCTTTTTGTTTCTTAAAGAAAACACCCCATTCTAAAACATCAAACCCTATTAGCTTTACCTGTTCACAAGTTTAATAAAGCACCACGTTGGCTAGTTTTGGGCCTTTTGGCTATATTTTTTTTAGACGAGTTTACTAATACTGCTACTCATAGAGCACATTGTATTTAGCTGTTGTTATTGATTATTGTTTCCTTAATATTTAAATAACAAAAAAAAATAACAAAAAGAAAAAAGGAAAAAATTAAGTATAGTAGCAATAATAAAATTTGAGTAGTTAGTTATTTATATGCAATTCTTATAAATACATTTTGTTGTCCTTTTGTATATTTAGTGCTTTATGATTACTTATGAGGAGCCTCTTAAAGCTCTTTTGACTAACCTTAACCTTAGCCCCATTACAACCTCAAATAAAGCCCTTTTGATCTATTTTAGCATGTAATCACTGTAGAAGAGAATTGATGTGTTTGCAAGTGTGATTTCCTATAGGGAGTTTTGAACAAAGCACAACCTAAAAACACTTGAATAAAATGAGTGAATTCTATGAGGAAAATCAATTGTAAGTTAATGCTTATCTTTAAATGATAGTATCATAAGTTGAGTTTGTTTATGTGCACTAATGAAAACTAAACATGATGTGTTTAGTAGCTTGACATTCAATTAGCCAAAGTTTGAATGATTGCATGCGCTTGGTTTCTTTGAAAATGAATTGATAGAATTTGATGGTCGTGTTTAATTTGCTCGAGGGTAAGCAAAATGTTATACGTGGGGGAGTTTGTTAGTGACGCTATTTTCTATCTTTTTATGTATTAATGTTATTTGTTTTTGAGGTTTGAAGTTATATTTAATGGAAATTAATCTTGTTTTATATCAAGGTGTATTTTAGAACGAAATAAGAAGAACTGCAAATAATTTGGGATAAAAAGAGCTGAACTAGATGTTGAACCTAAGTAAGCATGGCCTCGTGCAACAACCAGAAGTATGAAACGCAGCAAGTTAGAAGTATAAAGCAAACGATGTAGCACAAGAGTGAAACGTAGAAATAGAGAAGTGTGGGTTTAAAGGACACAAACAATACCATTGGACCAAAGATTAAATAGTCAAATCAGTGAATAGTAGAGAGATGTTAGCTTGCAAGAGTGTAAAGAGTAGAAAAAAGGCCAAAACGCAGATGTTTGGCCAATAACTAAAACGATAGAGGCATGAATAGTAGGGTAACCCAATCTTTATTCGTCACATCAAGCTACAGAAGTGGGGGGCGGCAAAAGCGAGGGGTGGAAGAAGAGAGTTTACCTGAGGCATGAATAGTGCCTTAGTCCAAATAGAGAAGAGGAATAGTGTGAAAGGAAGAGAGAGGGCTAGCGACATAAAAGAAGAACGACGCCTGTGACAATCGAAATAGTTAGGAAAAATTGTGATGCTGAGTAACTAAACTCTTATTTTTTGGTTTATGGAATCTTAGTTATTTAACCCTGAATATTGTGAGATTTTCGTTATTTATTTCAATTGATTTATTAGTCAAGTATTAATTATTTTTGTGTTATTATTTGAATGTTTGATTTTACAGCTAGCTGCGCAACTAGTTTGTGATTTTATTTAATCAATAACTAGATTAAATAGGTTGACGTTCAATTCTTTTAATCAAAAGTAGCGATTAGAATTTTTGTCTACTACGTTAGGGACATAATTCTAGGAAAAATAATTCTCTAGGTTAAATATATATTGTATGTATGCTGTCTAGTTCGTCGATTTTCTTAATTCGTAAAGCCATTAATTAATTAAATATGAGATCGTATCTAGATTATTGATTAATAAGGTTTCATTCGAATACATGTTTTGGTTAACTAAATATAAGAGAAAATATGTTAAGAAATTTACCACGACGAATGCTTAACTAATAAATTGATTATTTTTAGTTTCGATGATCAACGCAAGCTCAATAATGGAGGAAATCGAAAACTAAGATTTGTTTATATTGATCGTTAGATTCTCATTGTTTTGTTATTAGTTATTTTTCAATTTCGTATTCCAATTAAGTTATGTTCAATTCATAATTTAAAACCCCATTGTTATTACGTAACTACTAACATCTGAATTTCTTATGGGAACTATCCTTACTTTCCACTATTCATTAATTTGTATTGCAAAAAGTTGGTTTCTTTTTATATTTAGTTGCAAACAACAACAATCACCACATGACTTCATTTATAGGAGGGTAGCAATTAGGAGATATTCCTTATTTGGCTATCTGCTAGAAGGGTTCTTCTATCTAGTTAACCCTTGAAGTTGAATTGTAATAGCCCAGACCACCTGCCCATATATATTGTCCGCTTTGGATTACCCATCGGGTCAAGATCCTCACGATTTTGCTTTTCCCACTCCTAGAAAAACACGTCTATTGGAGAGAGGTATCCATACCTTTATAAGGCGTACTTTGTTCTTCTCTCCAACCGATGTGAGATCTCACAATCCAATGGGTTTGTCAGATAACCAATCGACCATCCCAACAACCCGAAGATGCTGAGAACGATCCTCTATAGCTTAGAGAGGTCTAGAAATCCTGTTGCAATCGTTAATCACGCTCTGATTGAACGGTTTCGTCCACTAGACTTGGTTTCCTGTCTCCTTAGTGTTTAAGGACCCACATCAGTTGAAGAGGAGAATGAAATACGCCTTATAAAGATATGGATACCTCTAGCCCATAGATGCGTTTTCCCAAAGGTGAAAAAAGCAAAACCGTGATGGTCTTGACTCGAGGGGCAACCCAAAAGTGAACAATATCTATGGGTAGGTGGTTTAGGTTATTACAAATAGTATTAGAGTTGATTCTCGACCCGTTATGCTAGCGAGGACGCTGCGCCCTAAGGGGGTGGATTGTGAGATCTCACATTGGTTGAAAAGGAGAATGAAGTACACCTTATAAGGCCTAGGTCTTACTCCTTAAGCCCACATAATAATCATTTCCAGCTGTTGTTCCCCTTCTAGAGGCAAGGTCTTACATGTTTCTCATTCATTTGCCACTAGTAACACCACTTCCCTCAGACATGCATGTGTTAAGTACGTCACCATTGTTCATCTTGAGCCAGGATCAAACTCTCTAGAAGATTCTTTGTTGTATTACTTATAGCTTCCTTGTTTGTAGACAAAACAAATTTGAACTTGTCTTTCATTTAAAGGCATATCTTGCATCTGTGCGCATCATATTCTCTTTGAGTTCTCTCCAAGAAATATAGCCATTTATGACCCCTCGCATCAATCCCACAAGTCTTTTATCCATTCTTATTTGATCATGATGATGGGGGAGCAAGTTAAAATAGCAAAACTCACATTGGGTTTAAGGAAAATTAGACTCGAACTAATGACTTCCACCACGTCAAGGTAACAATGTACCACTAAATTATATCTCTTCCATTTTCTCCATCAAGAAATAGAACTGATTAATCCTAAAGTAAAGGATCAAATCAATGCCACTATTCGTTAACAACTTACAGACGGGCCTTTTTTTGAACTATTATGGATACAAAAATAATGGGAAAAATTAGATTCAATTGTCAATTGCCCTTTTAAAAAATATGAATGACTACGGATTTGAGCCATAACATATGGTTTCATAAAAGCGTACGATTTTCTTGATCTAAATAAAATAGACTATATACGAAGAAGATTTGGCTCAACATATTCTATTCGATATGGGTAAGAGAAGACCCTAACTTGGAATTCTTAAAAAAATAAAATAGAGAAATCAGAATCAAGTCGAGATGATACAGATCAACCCCTTCTTTTTACACCAAAGATCTTGTCATTTTTTAAGTAAATGGTTTTACACCTCCTTTCCATTTCCATTCAAGAGTTCTTATGTGTTTTCATGCCCTTTTAAGACCCCGAAAAATATCCATTTTCCTTTTATTAGGAACACGTACAAGATTTTTCACCATAAAAGAGGCTAATAGCAACCCACTATTAACCATTTAATTTATTAACTACTTCATTTATGAATTATGAATTTTATAGTAATAAAAATAAAATACATGCCTATCCTACTGAGATAGAATTTGTCAGTTGCTATCCTTTTGCCTAACAGGGAAAGATTGACCTCCATAGAAAGGATGATTCATTTGGATCGACATGAGAGTCCACTACATTGCATTGCTAAAATTTATGTTGTATATTTGAAAGAAGTTAACCTCCTTGCTTCTCTCATGATATAATCATCTTCTCATTGAATCCCTTTCTCTTTGGTCTAAAGAGACAAAATGTAGGACTATTGCAACAATTTAGCAAGGAAGAAATGACTTAATGTTCCAGGACCACTAACTAATACTAATAAAATAGAAAATATAATAAATAAAAAAGAGCTATCATTTTTGTATATTTTCTAGGTTCTATTATTACCGCACGCTTTACTTTACTACTTAGTCCACGGTTTTATCACTATCGTGTGCTTAATGTAATCAATCAGATTAAATATATATGCTTTCAACACAACGTTGGTCATCAAAAGGATCTCGAAGACTACCTAAGCACAAAAGGTAGGATATTTCAAAAAATGGATTCTTATTACTTCTTGAAAGTGAGGTTTTTTTTTACATCACAAAGTAATATTTTTACAAATAAAAACACCTTTAAAATTTGGTCGAGATTTTTAGAAAACATAAGACTATATATCAATAGTATCGTTTATTTAATACGAATTGTATTTTTCCATTTTCAAAAGATGTATTATAAGTTTTTTACTTATTTGAAATTTAAGATAGTTTGTAATGAAAACAAAGGCGTTTGTAGTCCAACGGTTAGGATAATTGCCTTCCAAGCAATAGACCCGGGTTCGACTCCCGGCAAACGCACTTACTTCAATTTTATGATTCCTCTAGAGGCAACGTCGTCGTTCTGATGGTGCAATTGGAGAGCGCGTAGAGTGTAGTGTGCCTAATTCCTAGCCAGATATTTACGCGCCAAAATGAATAAGAACCTCAAAAAAGGGGCAATCTCGTCCGAGACGAAAGATACAGGAAAATCCAGACGATATAAATGGATCTGGTGGCCACGATTCGCTCCACACGCACACGCTCTCTTCTCCTTTTTTGAACGAAGCGTTTAAGAAGTGTCCTCATGACTCTCTGTTCTCTCTCCCTCCTCTACGTCACCGCCTCCTAGTACCCAGCTTCTCTAGCATGGCCGGCACGTGCATCTCCCTCTCCCGCCAAGTGATCAGATCCTCTTCCCTCGAACTTTCCAGAGCCCGCACCGCACCTCACTTCTGCATCCGCCTCTCCGCCAGCGGCAACGGCGTTTCCGCCACCTGCACCGACCGCACCGAAGGTCCGTCCTGCATATACGTCGGTCCTGTTGAAACTGCTAGTAAAGAAACACTCGAAGCTCTCTACTCTCAGGTGCGTCCTTAATCTCCCGTTTGGCTGCCGGCAAAAATAGTCAACAATTATGAGCTTTGAAACTTTTAGTTCTTTGCGTGGAAGATTGATGTTTCCTCAAAGCAAATAGAACTTACGTGTAGTACTGAATTGATGTTGATGGTGGTGTTGCAGGCTCGGGATGCGTATTACAGTGGTAAACCTCTGATTCTAGATGACATGTTTGACAGAGTTGAGGTAACTTGCTTTCTTCAACCACAATTTGTTTTACCAGATTCCAGTTTCGTAGTGGTAACAAGTGAATAATTGAATATTTAAGCAGCTAAAACTTCGGTGGTATGGTTCCAAATCTGTGGTCAAGTACCCGCGTTGCAGTCTTAGACGACAATCTGCTTACGCAGATGCCGAGGTAATTTACTGTTGTTTTAAATCCCAATTTTAATATATGTTGATGGTTGTATCCATGTAGTTTTCTGTTGTCCTTTTGTTTTATTTTCTGTTTTGATTTCAAAATTTGAAGGTTAATTGACGTGAATGTAGGGCAGGAAGATAAATCACAGGCTTTGGCATTAGCGAGCATATGGATCGTCTTCCTTGCAATTGGAAGTACGTTTTGCGTCTTCCCTCTAGCTTACACTATTGGTTTGGCATATCAAGATGCACTCGGTTCAGGAATTTCTCATGGCAACCAAGCGTCCCTAATAGAGTTCCTCGCCACCCTGAATGCTGTTCTTTTCATGGCTGTTGGATCTCTGATTGGCTACCCAATTGTATCTTCCTCGGGTATTGGATCTTTTCTCACATTTGAACCCAATTCTTCTCTTCAATTACGTCAAGGTTCTCTGCTTTTTGGTGGCATGGATTTAGATTTGACCAACTTTTGGACCTGCTTGAAAACTAAGATGGTGAATAGTAATGTGATTGCGTTTTATGAATCTTGAGATGAGAGGAACTACATAATGTATTAACTATAGGTCAGGGATGGTTAAGATTCAAATTGTTGGGAATTGTATACAAGCAAAAATCTTTAGTTTTGGTTGTATTATTTTTCAAATCTTGATGTAGAAATCTTCTTTTCTGATTTCTTAATGTTCTAATGAATGTGTATATTCATTTGAATACTATTTATTCAACTACCAATTTTTACTAAAACACTCAATTTTACAGTTAAGGTGCTTCAAGGTCTATGGAGGAATGACTTGGTGGCGCTCAAGGGGGCATGTCCTAATTGTGGGGAGGAGGTAGTAAAATCAAAATATTTTTTTATGCTCTATGCTTTAGTTTCAATTATCTTCTGATGGTCATCATTTGGCCCTCTTCCAAATCAATATCAAGGATTCAACCTTATATTTGAATCCTTACAGGTGTTTGCGTTTGTGAGGTCAGATCAGTCTAACAGTTCCCCACATCGAGCTGATTGCCATGTGTGTGAAAGTTTACTTGAATTTCGCACAAAGGTTGAGGTAAGAATAATTTGGTGATCTTAAGTTAAATGTTTGTTTTGCGGGGAGCTAAATTGTAATGACATTTCTGTGACATCAGCTCATTCTAGATATGTTTATCTGAAGGGAATTGAGGCATTATTTTTTAGTCTACTTTTCTAAAGAATGTTTTAACCTGCCACTGTTGAATATAAGTGTAGAAATAGAGAACGAAGAGAAGAATTAAAGAAGAAATCTATATTTCTGTGTGTAAAAAGAGACGTACATACTCCTATTTATACATTGTAAATGTGTCTAATTAAATCGACAAATCAACATAATAAAATATATCATTAATGTACATGATCTTAGGCAAAAATAAAGGCTAATTATAGGGATTTGGTTGACTAAGAGATGTTGTGTGATTATTCGTTAATATCCCCCCCTCAAACTCAAGATGGTAGTGACGATGATAACTTGAGTTTGGAGAGAAGATCTTGAAAGCGTTGATGTGGATGTGATTTAGTAAACAGATCAACAATTTGTGCTTGAGAAGAGATTGGGACAAGTTGTATGGTTCCATGAAGCACATGATGACGCACAAGATGACAATCGATCTCGATGTGTTTAGTTCATTCATGAAAGACATCACTGTGAGCAATCTGCATAGCACTATGATTATCACAGAAGATAGATAATGCTGGAGAGAACGTGACACCGATGTCTTGAAGTAACCATTGTAATCATAAAAGTTCAGAGGTAGTGTTAGCGAGGGCTCAGTATTTTGATTCAGTGCTTGAGCAAGAAACAATTGTTTGCTTCTTGCTACGCCAAGAAACGAGAGATGTGCCAAGAAAGAAACAGTGCCCAGTGGTAGATTGACGATCAGTTGGGTCCTCCAGCCCAATCAACATCAAAGTATGCATGTAAATCCAATGAAGATGAATGACTAAAGTGGAGTCTATGAAACAGAGTACCTCGAATATATTGAAGTATATGAAGAACAACAGTGAAGTGAGTTGTACACGGTGTAGACATGAATTGACTAACAATGTGAACTGCATGAGTGATATTTGGGCAAGTGACAGTAAGATATATGAGACTTCCAACAAGTTGTCGTTAAAGTGTTCCATCACTCATAGGAGTTGTATCAATGGCAGAGATATGATCATTAGAATTAAGTGGAGTGTTAGCAATCTTAGTATCAGTGGGACCAGTACGAGAGATAAGATCAGTAACATACTTGGCTTGAGATAAGTAATAACCTGAATCATCAAAAGATACTTCAAGGCCTAAAAAATAGCTTAAGGGACTTAGATCTTTCATTTCAAATTATTGATGAAGACAAGATTTAAGAGTGGTGATCCCTTGAGTGTCATCGCCAGCTATGATTATATCATCAACATATAGAAGGAGAAGAGTACGCCCTTGATTTGTTTTTCTGATAAACAAGGCATGATCATAAGAACTAGATGTGAAGCCAAGAAGGTTGATGGTGGAGTTGAATTTAGCAAACCATGCTCAAGGAGCTTGCTTAAGAACATATATGGCTTTGCAGAGGCAACAAACTTTATTAGGTGGATGCTCATGCTCAGGTGGAGATTTCATTTATACTTCTTCCTGAAGATTACCATTAAAAAAGGCATTCTTGACATCCATCTGGAACAAGTCTTAATGCCTACTTGCTGCTACGACAATAAGGCTACAGATTGAAGTTAGACGAGCTACTGGAGCAAAGGTTTTCTCATAATCAACTCCATATTCTTGAGTAAACTCCTTTGCAACTAATCGTGCCTTATATTTTAAAACTGATTCATCAGCTCAAGTCTTGATTTTGTAGACCCATTTACAACCAATAACAAACTTATCTAAAGGTAGGTACTAACTCCCAAGTATTGGTGTTGGAGAGAGCCTGTAATTCTTCCACCATTGCTTACTATCGTAAGGGATTAAAGCTGGTTTTGTGATATGTGCGAGGTTCATATAGAGGAACAATAGTAGAATAAACATGGAAGTCTTTTAGACGAGTAGAGGATTGACTTTCTCGAGAGGATCGACGAAGGGGTTGAGGAGGCTCAATAGATTCTAAGGAAGGGTTATTTGGTGATGGAGGATCTATAGTCGAAGAAGATACAATAGGATTAGTCGTCGGTTGGGTTGAGCTGTGAGAGCAGTAAGATGGGCCTGTAGAAGAATCAGGAAACAAAGATATGGTAGGGTCAGAGAAAAATTTGTGTATGGGCTCACTGACTCAAAATTTTGATATTGTGAATATTTTATGTTCCCAAAAGGTGACATGTCGAGAGATTCGAAGTTTTTGAGATAGTAAATCCCAACGTCTATATCTTTTATGTTCTATCCCATACCCTAGAAAACAACATAAATGTGCTTTGGGTTCAAGTTTGGTGTGTTCATGAGATTGTAAGAGAACAAAGCATGCACAGTCAAAGACATTAAGAGATTGATAATCAGGAGCATGATTGAATAAGCGCTCATAAGTAGAGATATTACCTATGGTAGGAGGGAATACGATTGATAGTATATATAGCAGTAAAGGTTGCTTCTCCCCAAAGGTTTTTAGGACAAGAAGATGATAAAAGAAGGGCTCTGTTTGCGTTCGGCCCGACTATTTTGTTAAGATTTGTTTGGACAAGATCTTTGAATGATGGTTCCTTGTTGATTGAGAAAGTTGAGAAAGTTTGTATCTTTGTATTCCATTGCAATATTAGTCTGAAAAACTTTAATTTTGCAAGAGAACTGAGTGTGAATCATATTAGCAAAGCGGGAATAAATGGATAATAGTTCAAATCTATGGCGCATTAGATAAATCCATGTATAGCGGGAAAAGTCATCAATAAAGATCACATAATATTTCATGTTATCCATAGTTTCATGAGGTGCAGGGCCCCAAATATTAGAATGAATTAGATCAAAAGGTGCTAAAGAGATAGAATCATTGTTAGAAAATGGTAAAGCATGATGTTTAGAAAGTTGACAAGGAGCACAATCAAATTGTTCAATCTTAACATAATCTAGAGTACCACTAGAGATTAAAGACCCTAATCTAGAGAAAGAAGGATGACCCAATTGAGAGTGTCAGATATGAGAAGTGACAGCACTGACTACAAGCTTTGAAGGAAGATTTAATGAAGTAAGCTCAAATAGCCATTCAACCTTACGCCCTTTCCTAAGGATCTTGCCAGTCTGTAGATCCTGTACAATACAACTATGACTCGAAAAAGATAACACCAAATCCACATAATTGTCCAACAGAAATAAGGTTTAACGAGAGTTTGGGAATAAGAAAGTTTTCAGGTAAATGTAAGGTAAAAGTGTGAACAATGCCTATATATTGTACATGCATAGGAGAATTATCGTAAGTGTGAACAATATGTGGAATAAATGATGTTGTTAAAGATTCAAAGATAGACAAATCAGATGTCATATGATTACAACACGCAAAATCAAGATACCAAGATTTTGTAAGTAACTGATGTGACAGATAGGGCAGAGGAGGAGACTGTACCAAAATTTGGTTGAAGTTGTTGAAGAAGGACATGGAAGTGCTTTCAATGGGCCCCTTTGTAGCAACAACAACAATGGAAGCAGGCTGGGGAGATTTAGAAAAATTATGTCGTCCAGAGTTTTGTTTAAGCCGTTTTCTACATTCAGAGATGTGATGTTCGTGCTTTTACAGTAGCTGCAAGATTCTTTATAATACTTCTTACCTGAATTTTGAGAGGTTTGAGATGGGGTATGAGTTGCAAGGACAACATCAGTAGATGAGACAGATTTTTCAAGGCGGAGCATATTGAGACGACTTTCCTTTGAGATGAGCTCTTTAATGGTAGTGTCAAGATTTGGTAGAGTTTCTCTATGAAGAGAGTTGCGAATGGGTTCGGATTCATCTTTGAGAGTCATAAGCAAGTGTCAGATATGTTGATGAGCTCAAAGATTTGTATAGAGCGCAGTAGCATCAGGACTAGGCTAGATAGGATCCCCAGGTGCTAGTTGATCCCAGTGTTCTTGTAATTCAGACACATAATTGTGTATTGTTTGTCCAGGTGGTTGAATTCGATGAAGTCTCCTGTAAAGCTAAAATCGATGGACATCATTTGATACAGAGGAATGAATTTTTAGAAAATTCCATACCTCTTGAGTTGTGTCAAACCGTCAAAAGTCAAGTTTGATAGCTTTAGCACATGTATTTCGAAACCATGTTAAGATTTCATGGTTCATGTCATCCGATGCCACTAACCATTCGATGAATACGTCAATGTCTTTATTTTTCTTTTGAGTGGGTTTAGGTTTTTTTCTAGGAACAATACGCCAAAGAAGCCTTTCCTTAAGAAAACTAAGCATTTCCTCAGCTTAAAGATCATAGTTTGAGCCATCAAAGGTGATATTAATAGGGTTGAAAATGTATTGGAGAAGTTTATAAGCATTAATAGTAAAAGAATGCAATAAGATAGGAGGAAACCTAGTTATAGAGATTGAAATTGACCTCAAAATTGAATTCAAGGCGTCAAAAACCCTTAGGAACCGGTTTGGTTTGTGGAGAACCCAAATTAAAAAGTGTTGAACCAGACGGTCAAGGTGT
Source organism: Erythroxylum hondense (assembly GCA_029829435.1). Taxonomy (NCBI): domain Eukaryota; kingdom Viridiplantae; phylum Streptophyta; class Magnoliopsida; order Malpighiales; family Erythroxylaceae; genus Erythroxylum; species Erythroxylum hondense. Next base: position 59,136,734 of record JANKYF010000008.1, read on the forward strand.
CAGTCAACCGTCGAACTAAACCAATGGGTCTGACCGGAACGAGGATGACTTAGGGGACACGTGTACCAATAGCATCAGGACATGTGTCAACACGACGCTAGTGTGTTGATGATGTGGCGCTAACGTGCCACTGACGTGGTGATGCCGTGGCGATGATGTGGCTCCTTTTGTATTCAAGTGGAATAGTTGTTCGTTTAAATTATCTTCTACCTCTCACAAATCTGCAACTAGGTTTTTAGAGAGTAGTGACTTCTGGCAGCGCGTGTGGGCACGTGGGAGACTTTCCAGCCATGATATTTGCACCGATGTGATCTGCTGATGATGAGCAACAATTTGATGTATAGAAAATAATTTTTGGAGCAGATTTCCGAACTCAGAATGTAAGAACAAAATACTTGAGAGTAAAAAATAAAAGGCTCTAGAATTTTGACTCCTTTTGTTATAAAGGAGACTCTGATACTATGTAGAAATAGAGAACGAAGAGAAGAATTGAAGAAGAAATCTATATTTTTGTAAGTATAAAGAGACGTACATGCTCTTATTTATACATTGTAAATGTCTCTAACTAAAGCAACAAATAAACATAATAAAATACATCATTAATGTACATCATCTTAGTCAAAAATAAAGGCTAATCATAGGGATTTGGTTGACTAAGAGATATTGTGTGATTAGACGTTAATAATGAGTTTCATAACTTTCTGAAATAATTGTCAGAGGTTGAACCACTTCTAAGAGCTGTAGGCTCTTGTTCTTTGGCTATGTTACCTGTGCATGGAAGCTTTGGAAGTCTGTATCTTCATAGATTTTCTTAGGAGTTGTGTCTGAGTAGCTAACAAAGCAAGGAATAGGGTTCTGAATTTTTGGTGTGTGGTTGTTCCATGGTGCAGCAAAAAATTTCAAGGCTGGGCAGGCAGTGGGTGTACGGCCGGATATACCTCGTATCCCGACGACGGCAGAGAAGGAAGTAAAGTGTTAGTGTAGCATGGAAATTCAGAATTGTGATGTAGATCAATAACAAACATGATTCATTTCTTTTATTTTTGCTTTAATTTGTTTTACACATCTTACAAAAGAATGACTACTACGAGTAAATGTATTGGTGGGTGTTCTTTATTTTGAAATAAAATCCCAAGACTCGCGTTTTCATTCGAACGCAAAAAGTAATCTCCTTATGACAACGGTTTTAGAGCCACAAATGGAATTTAATCCCTATCAGAATTATGTACAGTATACTCCGATCAATATATATGGCTACGCGTACAAGACGACATAACGGTCACTGATTAGATAATGGTTATTTTCGTTGAGAAAACTAATATCAAAGTGCTTTTGTTGAAAATCCTTTCTAGATTCTTGACATTTGTTCGATTTTACAAGAGTTGATCGGATTTGCACATTCTTTTATACATATTATTTAACATTGTAAAAGTATCAGTTGATAAAAGTTGTCTTAGCTAGACAAGTTTAGTTACGAGTTGAACATGTAAAGTTGTATCTTAATCAAATGTATAACTTTTGCACGAAATGCGTAAAGTATGTTTTTGTAATTTTATTCAACTTCCGCTCTCAAATCCTCTGCCTCCTTTTTTTTGTCTTTACTCTGTTTCATTGAATCTTAACCATTCATTTATATGGG
>JANKYF010000008.1:59495747-59510747 GCA_029829435.1 Erythroxylum hondense
ACATTTACCAATCCTTTCCTAGCATTATATATCCACAAAAATTTCCAATTCTCATTCATTCATTCTTTCATACCTAAGGTTTCAATTAGGTTGAAATTAATTAATTAGACTTCTCACTTGTATTAAGCATAAGTTTCTTTTAATCCAACAAATATAAACTATTAGTATAAACTTGGATTACCTACTTATACAAATCTTTAAAACTCTAAAACTCTGTCACCAAATCCTCAATAACGATTATAACAAAATCACATAATAGAGTTATAACTATTCTATCTAACTTCAAGAACTTTTCTTAAGCCTAACCTATACCTATGAAATTTGGTTCATTAATGCTTATTATCAACTAAACTAAATAAAGGTATTCAAACCAAAATACAAATGTAAGAAAAAAACTTTATAAGCCATGACAACCAAATATGGCTAGGACTTTAGTTATTTATTTGATTACTCCTGTAATATAATATTTTAATTATTGTACTGTGTAATGTGTTATACATGCATTTTATAGAGTCGTCATTATCATCATCATCATCATACCCCGAAGTCCCGCAGTGAAGCGGGGTCTGGGGAGGTCTGATAATATGCAGCCTTACTCCTACATAGTAGAGAGGCTTTTTCTAATAGACCTACATGACAGGATAATAGTGATGCAAAAAAAAGAATATATATATGTATACATATATAGATAGATACCATTATGGAGTACACTCTATTAATGGTATATTAGAGTATTTTAAACGTTAATATATTAATAAGGTTATAGTAGAGATCACAGAATGAAGATGGTTCTGGACTCGATCAAAAAATTTTAAATGTATTATTAAGGTTATAACGGAGATCACAGACCAGAGATGGTTCTGGACTCGATCGAAAAATTTTTGGTAACTCCAAAAAGCTATCTAATGAATCTAAACGACCTTTAAAAGCCTCAAAGTGAGCTTTAGAGATTTAAGTGACACTTTTGAATAAAATATGGACAATTTTGGAGACATTCGGTAATTTTCATATTCAATATGAAAATTCTTTTGAGAAACCAAAAAAGTTACCAAACAATTTGAAATATGATCAAAAGCTCTAAAATTTGGACTATCCCTATGAACTCATGTGGGTCAAAACAGAGCTTGATTGAATTGAATGCCAGTAATTTGAAATTTTTCAGATAAAAAGAGCTGTTTCAAAAAATAATGGATTCTAGGGATAATGTGTAACATCCCATTACTCACGTTTAGGTTAAAATAGTAAATATGAGAGAGATTAGAAAATATTCATGCATTGTATTATATACACATACACGTGAACATTGTATTTTTGCACATGAAAATAATTGTACATGCATTTATTAATAATTCTGAATATAGTTGAATTGTGATGTGATATTATTGAGAATTGTGAGATTGTTGAATTGAAAACTTGTTTGGAGAGTGTATTTGTTAAATTAGACTTTTGGAGAATTTTTGAAATAATTTTTGAAAAGGTTGAATATTATTAGACTAGGAAAAATGCCATTTGGCGAGTAAATTTATGGAAGGAAATAGAAATGAAAAACTAATGATGTTGGAGAATTGTTAAAAAAGATTTTAGAAATTATTGAGAAAATGACTTTTGAAAATTTGGAGATGGTTGAATTAGCTTAATAAGAGAAACTAGTTTCAAGCATTAGGAATTAGATCAATGGATAAGGAACTTGTGTCACTTGTGTTGTTTAAGTTGTACTATACATTTCTATTTGAAAGACCAGTTACTGTGTGGATCTTGTCTCTTCTTCGAGATTTTTCTTTATCTTCTGGAAGCTTCATTCTTTCAGAAAAATCTCTCACCCTCACGAAAAAAGTTTTGCTCTCACTTTTCACTCACCGTCTCTTTTTGTTATCTTCTTCACTATAACCGAAATACCTAACCCTATAACTCTTGACTGTTGATGATCAGGTATTATTGGAAAGCTAGGTTTTACATGATCTCAAAGGTTTTGGAGCTTTAGATAAGTAAGCATTTTAATGGTTTTTCATTATTGCGTAAGATGAAACATGCATCATGTTAGTTATACATTGAAGTTATAAAATAAAAATGTACACGTGCTGAAAATGTGAGTGAAAAACCAGAGTATACAACTTGTGCTGATTTTTCAGATTTGATGATAAAAATGTTATGAAATGGTGTTAAAATGATTTATGGAGTTGAAAGATATTAGAAAACATGTATAACTAGGTGTAGAAACTTTTTGACAAAAATAGAAATGAGGACTCTGTTTTCACTATGTATATATATACGCATATACGTGAGTTTGGAGCATTTTAGAGAAGAACAGAAGAATGAGTTTAGAGTGGAAGAATAGTTGTAAGATGATGTTCTGAGATGAGAATGAATGATTTAAAATGAAAGTTTGAGGAAGAAGTGAAGAAAATGCAGAAGTTGAAAACGCAGAAAATGTGAAGATAATATGTGTGAGTGTGATTTTCTATTTTTTATGATTATGAAAAATGATAGATTTGATTTGGTTGTGATAAGTTAAGCTAAAATGAAATAGGAATGAAGAGGAAATATTGAGAAAATAAGCTAGAAGTGATAAAGTAAAAGGGATGAATTAAGATGAAAATAATGATGAAGAGTGCTAGAAAATGTACAGATGCAATGTTTTCACTGAACATCCATCTGTATTTTATCCATAACTTGATCTATAGGCATCTAAATGGGATTATTTTAAGTTCAAACTAAACTTGATACAAATGGATAAATTTTTCATGAAGATATTGAAATTGAATTTTGTCTTTAAGAGTTTCAAAATTTAGCTCAAAGTTGAGTTTGTGGATTTTGTTGTGGTTTGGAATAGTATGTAGTGTTTTCATCATAACTTGCAGAATATCAAACCCAATTGAATAAAATTGTTTTTATTAGAAACTTAAGGAATAAATTAATAATTGTTCAGAAGAGTGTTTTGCCTAAATCCTTCATATTCCTTATCAAAATGACCATGAAAGATTAACCTGAAGGTTTGTTTTGAAAAGAAAAGACTCTGCAGTGCGCGAATTTGGAGAAGAAAAGTGGGGTTACACGATCGTACTTGTGCATGATTGTGACATTTTTAAGAAGTATTATGCATGATCGTGACTTTTCTGAATCAACTTGAATCCACGATCGTGACATTGAATGCTTACCAAAGTAGACTAATGTTAACATCCTTCACACTTTTGGCTATAACTTCTTCGTCTGACCTCTAAATGACATGATACTTAAACTATTGGACTCCTAACACATTGATATTCATCTCCAAAAAATATTATAGCCATCTGAAATCATTTTGAAGAGATTGATTGATTTAATTTGGATGCAAAAGATGAACAATCCTAGAACTTCATCATCGGAGTATTATCACTGAACACGATTCGGTATTTTAGGCATAACTTGTTATATAGTTATCAAAATGGAATGATTACTGATTTATATAAAAAAAGAGACACAGGGATAAAATTTTTATGAAGAAATTGAACTCCAATTCTATCTCTAGAGTTCCAGAATCTGACTTGAAGTTGAGTACAGAATACTATTACAGTTTATGACCAGTCCGAATTATTTGGAGTATAACTTATGGAATAGTGAACCAAATTGAATTATCGTGTTGTCATTAGAAACTAAGATAATTGGGGAAACTTTCTAGAAGAACATTTTTTCAAATTACTTCATTTACCTGATCAGAATGATCATGGAACCCTAAAGTCTGGAAATTTGGAAGAGAAATAGAACTGAAATGAGAATTTGGATAATGTTTGATCTTGTAATGTTGGAATAGCGTTAGTGAATCAATTGTTGATATCAAAGTACAAAACGATTGAGTTTAATGGGAATAAAGATATTCATATGATTGAAGTTGTGATTCAAGAAGAGGAGTAACGTGTATCTAGTAAAAGTGAATGAGAAATAGGTTTTTATGAGAGCAAATAATGCTAAAAATGAAATGACGAGTAATTGAGTTATAAAATGAGAATGTGGATAAAATGTGAAATTTGATAATATACCTGGGATTATCATTGAATATGCATTGTACTTATTCCATATACACACATGTGCATAAATGGATGTTTATAATTGTGTAAAGTTATTAATATGTATATGCAATGTGTGTATTGCATAGTTTTGACGTGCAGGATAAATGTCTGTATTCAAAAGTTTCCAAATCATAAAAGCTAACGCTAATATGGAATGTACTGTAAGTTGGCCTAGATGGTCTCATTTCATTGTTTGTTTTGAATTTCAATTTCTGTATTGAATAAGTATAGTTATGATTATTATGCAATATGAATAGAATTGATCTGAATGTGATTTGTTTATCTTAAATGACAGACCGTGGTATGATGATAAATGTAATTTGAATGGGAATGTGATATGAATAAAAGTGATTCTCAACATAATTGTTAAATGTTGGACCAAGGTCCGATGATGAATGTGAAAGTGACTGATTGAAAATATATGAATGGGATGCATTCCATTACATAAATGCATGAAACATAAAGGCAGTTGTGACTAGAGTAGATTGTGAAAAAGAGCTCAAAGCTCAGATTGTGAAGAAGAGCTTCAAGCTCAGAAAGTGTATAAGAGCCGAAGGCTCACTATGTAAAATAAGCCCAGTATCTCTGATGGATACGGGATGGTTATCAATAAGCCCGGTATCTATAATAGATACGGGACAGTTATCAATGAGCCTAGTATCCACAATAGATATGGGACAGTTATATGCACTCAGTCACAACAAAGTAAATAATGAAAGTGAGTCTCACGTGCATTCCATATAAAATTGATATGTATGTTTCAAATGAACAAAATGAACTGTATGACTACTCTAAATGTGAATTGTGAAATAAATGATTATAATGATATGTCATGCTATTTGATTATGATTGAAATGTTGTGATTTAAGTGATTGCATGATTTGTATGTGCTTTGTGATTGAGTGAGCCATCGAGGATGGTCACTTACGAAGTTCGCAAAACTCACCCAAAATTTACAATATTTTTTCAAGCTCAGAAGAATTACCCTGTTAGGCAAACGGGAGTATAGCCACTGCATTCAAGTAAGAGGTTGAGGTTGGGATCAATTTATGTCTACATTTGTATTTTCTTATTTTTCTATCAAATTGAGTCTTCCGTAATTATTTATCATGTGTAATTAAATATGTTTCTGTATGTAGTAACATCCGAAATTTGGAAATGTTTTATAAAAGAGATTGATCAAAGTGTAGTAATAATTCTGATTTCGAGTTCTGTGAAATAAGAGTATGGGCCAGAATGTGATTATTGTTTTTCATATATGCATATGATAAATTGAAAAAAATTGTACGAAGGTTTGTCTGATTGACTACTACTAGCATGCTAATTTTGTGGGATTCATACTCAGACATCACTGAGGATGTCGGGTACGTGTCTTGCGAGAGTGGGGAGCCACACTATTATTACCTCCCACAGTTGAGGCTTGCACTAAAATTTCCCTTGTTTGCTTTTTCTTGGTAGAGGCACTACTCCCCACCTCACTCTGTGTATGAAAGCTCTTCATACCCCTCTCAGGAATTGGAGCACTCATCCCCTTCTTGGAAGACTGCTCTCGATTTTTCCTCTTCTTATTCACTTCATATTTTATATTCTCCAGTTTCTCAGCCTAGAGTGCAGCATCTACCAATTGCTGGTAGTCACTACTACAAGAAGTTATAGATCAATACCTTCTCCTTGATTGCAACAATGTTAGTCGCATATTATAAAAGTTTGGTGAATTTGCACTCATACTCACTCACACTCATGTCCCTCTATGTGAGATTCAAAAATTCCATGACCTTCTCTTGGACATAAACCCTCGAAAGGTATTTCTTCCTGAAAGCTTCCATAACGTCTCTCCATGACAATACCGGAGGCAAAACCTGACCATGGGGCACTGATTCCCACCAATGGAGTGCATCCCCTTGCAGCAAGCTAACTGCATAATCCAGTTTCTCCTTATTAAAGCACTTCATCTGAACCAGGATTCTCTCTGTCCTCTTCAACCATGATTTAGCCTCTTCAGGATTTGTAGTCCTATTGAAATCCACAGCCTCATACTTACGGAACTTATCATATTGTCCAGTCTTCTCCACTAGAGCTTGCATTGGAACTTGTGACCCTTGGCCTATGGCATATCTGAAAACCTGAACAAAGGCTTGAAAGAATCATGAATCTAGAGGTTTACTTAAGGCATAGGAGGAGGCGTCGACACTTCATGTTGCACACTAGGTGCCTCAGCATCAGGAGCAGAGTGTGTCCCCGCGTCTTGGGGGATATAGGATTCATCCGTGCTCCCTTCGTGAGAGTGAGATCGAGTCATAACTCCTCGAGTTCTCTTTCTAGGCGGCATAATCACTCCTTCAATTTAAAAGATTTAAAAACTTGTAGTTCATGCTTCAAAAAAAAACCAATTTCAAATCATGTAAAACAATGCAAAACAATGCATGAGGTTCATTTAAAAACAATGCGTGTTCATTTCATACTTTAAAACTACTCATTCAATGCCTAGGATATTCCTAAACCTAGTCCTTAACTTGGGCCTAAACCTCGTTGCTCTGATACCATAAGTATTGCATACCCCGACCTAGGGGGATACAAGCCCGACATCCTAAGTGACATCCAAATGCACATCCCACAAGGGTGGTGTGCCCCTACCAATCAGTCATCATAGTCAAACTCATTTCTCCTATTTTAGAACAGATTTTGGGAGACTTCAAACTGGAATTACAATTTGGCATCTTCAGAACATTTGTAGCTCTATGTCTCTAATTTATTTCGAAACAATAATCATCTCATTTAAAGCTCTACAGATCATGATATCATCAAAATAATGAAGTATGTTCAGTAAAATATCCAATTCATACTCTTCCAATGGATACCCTTATATTGATTCAATCAATCTCTTTCAAATCAATACCAAAAACTATAAATATTTATAGAGAGATAAAGAAATGTGTTAGGAATATATTGGTTTAAAAATTAGGTCATTTGGAGGTCAGATAACAAAGTTATGGGCAAAAGAGTCAAAGGTGTTCAGGTTTGGGAATACTTGAGGGTCGCGATCGCTTGTGTGAGGAACACCTGCGGGTCACGATCGCGACTCATGTATGTCCATCCTATACAACATCACAAACTTCTAAATATATTAGATTAAGGTCATTCAAAGACGGTTTCAAAGAATACTTCTAGACCTACAACTTCTATAAAGACCTTGAAAAGATATTTTGCCTAAAAGAAGGTCAAATTTTCAAATCAATATAGCTGTCCCGTATGTCCATCCTATGCAACATCACAAACTTCTAATGATCATATCTCTCAACTCCTATATCCAAAAATTTCATACTATATAGCATTGGAAAGCTAGAAGGATAAACCAAAACTTCAAAGAAGATAACTCTATCTAATTTATCCTAGATTAATAAAAATGTTCCTCTAAACTCATAACACAAATTTTTACCCCTATGGAAAACTTGAAAATGTAATGAACAATTTGGAAATATCATGGGCAAAACACAATCATATTTCATTAACATCAAAAAATAAAAGCTTTGCAAAACTTTAATGGGAATTTCAAGCCACAATACATCAATATCCCAAAATACAAAAGATATATAAACAATAATTTGCTCAAAATGTGATTAAAGCCTTGTGTTTTCAAAAATCTAGCTTATAATACAAAACGATGCATTATCGGAGTCATGCCTTAACTCTCTTTTACTCGATCCCTTGCTCCTCACCTGGAGATGGGAAGAAAAGGGGGTGAGCTTAAAAGCTCATGGGTAACACTTTATAATTGGTAACACACAAGAACATTGAAATATTCATTTCCATTGTAAGACTCACATTGAATCATGAAACACATATTTCCTAATTCTAAACTTATCAAACAACTTATAAGCAACATAAATCATGCATTCCACAAACTTGTCAACACATACGCACATCAAAATGGTTTGAGAGGTCCATAAATAGAACTAACTAACACATTCCCGCAAAATGGTCCCGTGTAGTTGTGAATAGAACGAACTAACACAATTTTACATAGTAGTTTTTGTGTAGTCGTAAACATAAGGGAGTCCATGAAGGAGCTTCATGTCACTAGTGGGTAGGCGAGAGAAGCCTTTAGTCAAAGCGCACTTGACATAAAGAATGGACCGAACCAAACCCACATAATCATGCATTTTTCAACTTGTAAACATGTTGCCTAAACATGGCACTTTTTCGAAACTTGATTTCATAAACATAATATCTTTTCAAAATCATTTTCATATTCTTTCCAAAATCATTTCCATCATTCATTTCATAAGTCAATAACAAAATTCATATACACACATGTAGCACTTTCTCAAAGCATTCAAAAAAACAATAAATGCATATGAATAAAGTAGTTGAAAGTCATTTATTTCCATTTCTTGAAAGAAACATTAATGGCTTATTACTTAATTATAAAAATGTAACCCACATTCCTTGCTTAAAAATTGATTAAGGATGCCTCTCCTTTTGCTCCTCTTACCTTTCTTGATTTCCTTCAACATTTGCAAAAATCCCATTCAATAGGAATTCAAATTGAAAACCTAAAGAACACACATTCACTAAAATTGACCCTATAATACTTAAACTCATGCATTTCCTAAGCTTCATGAATCAAAATCCTTCCGAAAATCCAAAAGATTATAAATCGAACTTACCTTGAATCTTCACCAAAAAAACAAGATTCTTGGCTTAAATGCAAGCCCTTCTCTTCCTCTTTGTTTTTCTCTTCTTGATCAACCTCAAATTCACTCTTAAAAGCTAAGAAAAGATGAAACCTGACTCAAAATTCCTTCTTTTCTTTTAAAGAACTAAAATCTCTCTTCCTCTCTTCTTTGTTTTCGTAATTCACTCTTCTTTCCCTTCAATTCACGTTTTTTTCCTTCCCAAATGCATTACAACATTTTTCCTCTTCCCATTCTACCCTTAATGAAAGCTAAAAGTCCCCTTTACCCTTCCTTTAATTCTTTAAGATCTTAAATGCTTAAGTGTTATGCCAAAATAGCCCTCATGCATTCTTACCACTTTTAATTTAATAGTCCATTGAATTAAATCCTACTAACGTAGAAATAATAATTTAAACTCCAAAGATAAATCTATCAACACCTCATAATTCATTTAAATCATATTTAACTAAAGAAAAAAAAATTGGGGACCAACAATTAGTAACTGACACACCTCAGACAATGCCATGCATGATCATAATACTCTGACTGTATAATAAAATGTATAAAACATAATAGTGTACTGAAGGCTAAAACTTCATTTCCTTTTTATCATAAAATAACGTAATTTCAATGTAACTTCTAGTTATATAAAATTTAACTTTCAAAATAAAATTCATATATTACTAAAACATTAACTTATGCTAGCAATATTCACTTATAAAATATCATTCATATAAAACATAACACAAATATTCATTTCTTGGTAAAATGGAAACCATTTGCATAAAATCAATTTAAAGTACGTGCACTACTTGTTAATTTCCTTTTCACCACTTTGAAATCCTTCATTTGGTTTCATTTTCTGATCCAAAAACCTAACACAAATACATTTAACTCCTTAATGTATTTTCTTACCAAATATACCATTTCAACTTTATTACTTTCCACATTCACTCCATGCTAATTTTTCTCCAAATAATAACATAACACTTCATTTATAATTTCCAATACCATAAATACACTTAATGACCATCCTTAATCGCATTCACATGGTCATTACATCATAACCATTCTTTTATACAAAAAATGCCTTTAAGTTTAGATTTAATATATTTAACATTAAACTTTTCCAATTCAATTCCATATGATGTCAAACACTTAAAACCAATCCAAATTCACTTCCATGACATTTTAATACACACATTTAAGTCACAAAATTTCGTTAACAAAATTTTAGATAATCTTGCGCCCTTGGCCGAATTTCAACTAAAACCAATTCTAAACAATTACTTTTCATTTCTTTACTTCATTAGCATCAAAATCATGCTATGAACATCATAAAAAATCAAAATAAAATCTTGGATGATATCACATTAAAAAACCCTAGCCATGGCTGAAATTTCATCTAATCATTTCCATGGTTTTTCTTGTTTGAGAAGTGCTCTAAAGGCAATCACCTTTAGCACTTATTGTACAAATCATTTTATGATTAGTAAAGGCATTTTTCATTATTTCGATGTTCATATGTTTATAGATTTGATGTTGATCTTAAATTGATTTAATAAAGTCCTTGATATAAAACATAGCATAGAGGAAATCATGATGAGATCAAGATAATGAGATTCCTATTGTAGCACTTCATTCCCATCTGACACATGCACATGCACATGCGCCACTTGGTCACACGTGCACATGCCTGACAAAAATGACGTTTTAACTATTTCACCTTCACTATAGAGCATGGCATCATAAATAAAATTGCAAATGACACATGTTCTAAAATCCAAAATTTCCTCATTTTTTTCACAAACCATAATTTACAATGTACCATCTACAACTCGGTCCACAAAGTATGCTACACATATGAGGAATTAACAAAAGTTAAAACAAAGACTAATTCTTCAGTCCCAACTGACCGACCTTTAAGCCATGTCTTTACTTCAAAGCTATACAAAAATGCTTCTATGCAGTCTTAGAAGTTAAGTCTTCACTCTCTCGAGCCTAAAATTATCAATGTTACAATTTTGGTGAGGTTTGCGAACTCAGTAGAGTAATCATCCTCGATGGTTCACTCTTTTCATACGAAACAACAATTAATAATCATGTTATCACATAATTCACATCAACTCGAGTATCATCAAGTAATATCATAAAGCACTTTGTGCATAATTGTCATATTTTAGTCATATAGTCCATTCAATTCATCATTTCATTACAATTTTGCTGACCACACTCATTAATAAATTCTCACATAATCATGCAAGAAAAAGTTTTGAAACAATACGATCATTTATTTTATTCATATCATGTGTGAATGCAATGTGTATGAGAATCACATTTGTTTCTACATTGTTATGGTTGAGTGCCTTTTTCACTATCCCGTATTTGTTGTAGATACCAAGCCCATTAATACCGTCCCTTATCTATTGAGGATACAAGGTTCTTTGTAAACATTGAGCCTTATGCTCTTTCCACAGATGTCTAAGCCTTAAGCTCTTTTTCACTGGCGACATTAGTCACAAGTACCATTATATTTTATGCATTGGAATGAAATGCATTCCTCAAATTCAAGCATCACATTCAGTCAATTACATTCGCATTCTCTTTTGCAATCACAATACTCATCGGACTAGTTCCGACATTCAACGGATAAGTTGAGAATAACTAGTTAATCTTATTTACATTCAAGTAACACTTTCAATGGGTTTTACATATATCAAACGCCTTAGACAATTATATTCAATACATAATTCATTACACATTTATCAATATCAAATTCAATTTAGTAATAAATATAGAAAGTCAAGGTGAGACCATCTTAGGTTACTCATAATTGCTCCCTTTTGTTTATTGCCTTAAAGTCTCGGTAATATCTGGAAGCGGTCGCTCTACTTACTCTTCTATATGCAAACAAATACATTTTTTATTACTACATTGTTCATTTAACTGAATAAACACATTTATAAATGTATCATGTATTATGCATGTTCAATGAAAAATTCTTAGGTATATTTCTATAATAAACTGATGTAAACATCAATTGTACTCCAAAGTTTCCATAATTCACATGCTCACCAATCATTCCAGCTTTTTTTCTGTACGCACCCCATTTTGGGTTAATGTTGCATGATCATTATGACAAGGAAAATGATATATTTCTATAACACTTTCTTCTAGACAATGGTTTCCCCATATCTTAAGTTTCTAATGACACCAAGATCATACATTTTTGGTTCAGTATATTGAAAGTTATACTCAAAACATTTCAGACTATTTTTGAACTGTAATAGAACTCTTAACTCAAATTTATGCCAAATTGTGAAATTTTTAAAGACAGAATTAAAATTCAACTTCTTCACGAAAGTTGTATCCATATGTCTCTAATTTAATATTAATCAAAAATCAACTTATTTAGACATCTAAAGATCAAGATATAATCAAAATAATGAAGTATGTTCAATAAAAATATTCCAATTCATAATAATATTCCAACAGACTCTCTCACTTTCATCCAATCAATCCTTTTCAAATCAATTTAAATGGCTATAAATTTTTATGGAGAGGAAGAACAATTTCTTAAGATTCTATTGGTTCAATTTTTAAGTCATTTGGAGGTTTGGAGACAAAGTTATAGCAAAAGAATTAGAACTATTCAGTATTAGAAAGCTTTCAGTTTCACGATCATGCATGAGCATGATTGTCCACTCCCTCCTTCAAACAATGGAGTCACAGCCGTGCAACAATAGTGCACAACCGTGCACTCCAAGTCCAGAATGCCAAATGTTTTTCTTCCTCTCTTCTACTTACTCTATCATTTCTAACTTATTTTCTCTGCATATCTACTCCCATTCCAACTTAACTTACTCTAAAACAACTCAAGATTCAAGCTTAATCATAAACATCAAAAACAAAACTCACATACGGACAACACCATTTTTTTTCTCTCATTACTTCAATTTTGTTTTCATGATCAATGACAATCTAAAACATTTTTCTACTATTACTTCAGTTAACCTCAAATAATCTCAACCACCAAAACAGAATATCATCCACGACTATTTCTAGTTTATCCATAAATTCAATTTCACATGTTTTTCATCTATCACTCTACTTATCCAAAACCTCTCTACCCACATAACTCATGCATGAATTCATTGCCGATCATTAAAACCTCATCAAAATTCATATACAAAACTAGAAAATAAAGCCTTCAGTGGATAAAGCAAGCAAAAATAATTAGTGATAAAACATTATATATGGACTGGTTTCGGTGATGGATGAGTAAGAAGAGGGAGTCTGGTGTTGGAACATTCGGTGAAGAACATAATAATAAGCTTTAGAAAATTTTGTCTTCCAGAACAAAACATGTGACTTCGTGGGTTGATAATTTAATGACACATGTCACCAACGCATGTGGGCCATTTGTCATCCAAGTAAGGCTGCCACATGTCACTCTTCCATTTGTCACTTATTTTTTATTTTTTCCTAGTCCAAAATACCCCAAAATTTTGAGAATTTCCTAAAATGTACCAAAAATTCCAAAATAATAATATGACTCTCCAAATAATTTTTCAAAACATAAAAACCACAATTCACTTTTCAATCACATTTATAAATCAATTATACTCTAAAATTTTCAATGAATGCTTATACAATTATTTCAATGAATATTAACACAATTCACATGTTATGCCATTTGATGCATGAAATGCACTTCTAATTTCTTAGTAGACTTGTATATATACTATTTTGGGGTCCTAGTCCCTAATATGGGATAATGGGACATTACACCTATCATATGTAATCTTGTTAGTATCTAAACTTTTCGTAGTCATAGGATTAATGAGATGGGATATCATTAATCTGGATAGACTAGCATATGTTATACTCCTTAATTAGATTAAGAAGTAGATCTCATAAGTTGTAGACATGAGTTATTTAGAGTTAACATGTGAATGCTTACTAAGGGTAGTAAGTACATTGGATTGACCTACTAGGAGACAATTATATGGATATTCTATTCTAGTGTTAGTGATAGTCTTATCATAACAATGATGTAAATATCCTTTGACTTGAGGTGCTTAAGGATATCTCATATACTGATCCTGTGATTTGAATTCATTCATCGTTGCCTTTCAAGGGTTACTCATAGGGAGGTGATTGGGTACAAATTGAGGTATTCAGAGGTAATTAAGTAGCCAATAAAGTATTCACCACTCCTAATAGAAGGAGATGATACCCCTGGCCTCTTATTGGGGTCATTACTTGGGAGTTTCTGGGCAGAGCAGATATGTGTCATGAAGAGAGTCTTTAATGATACATATAGTAATGAGATCCTCAGGACAAGATCTAATAACACTTGGACTAGATATGACATAGTCAGTCTAATCGGAGTTGATGCTTTGACCATATTCTGAACCAAGTGGGGGTATATATGGTGAAAGGATGAATTGCATGGCAACATTGCGAATGGAAGGGTTCATAGTCAAACCACTAACTTTCTAGTTAATTGGGGGTTGTACTGTGTTGCTAGATACTACTCTTGACTTACTTAAATTAAGTGCTAATTTAAGTGGCCAACGTAACTGAGAACCTAATGAGTCATACACATAGGAGATTCGAAGGATGAGTAAAATAGTCTTGAATAGTGATTCAAGATATGAGAGAGTGTTTCGGGATTGTATCGCGATGTGATCATGATAGAAAACATTGCATGGAATGGATTAGAGAAAAGTGTTGTTGGCTTCCATTAATGCATGCTATTTATAGTCATTGGCTTCCCATAACTTCCATTAATGCATGTTATTCGTGGTCATTAACATCCCATAACTTCCATTAATGCATGTTATTCATGGTTATTAACTTCTCATAACTTCCAATAATTCTAGCATAAAGAAATAATTCTAGCCATCTCCTAATGAGGTTTCGTCCTTCTATTTTCGTGTGGACTTTCATTAGAGACAATCTACATTGATCATTGTGGTTTATGACAACCCCATGTGGAGAAGATTAAAGAATTAAGGGGATCATCAAAAAGGTATGTAAACATCATACTTTTAATTTTTTTGTTATCTATATGCATGAGTATATCTCATTTTTGAGGTTCCGTTTTATTTCCGTTGCGTATATTTGATATATATTATATATGAGATGCATGATCAAAACCTAAGATTTCTTTCATTCTTTCATCATTAAACTAACTTCCTAAGGTTTTATTACATTAGAAGTGAGTAGGAGAAGAAAATCACTAAACCGAGGTTCGACACACTAGGTTTAGTGAT
>JANKYF010000008.1:59695554-59707407 GCA_029829435.1 Erythroxylum hondense
CATGAATTGAGTGAACCATCGATGATGGTTACCTCACTGAGTTCGCAAACTCACCCAAAATTGCAACATATTTTTCAAGATTGAGAGTAGGCTCCTAGTTCCAGAGGGATTTTTTTTACCTTGTAGATTGTATTGACAAGAGAAGTCATGACTCACAGGTCAGTCAGCTGGGACTTTTGGGATGACCTAGTTAAGGCTGATGTATTTTTCTTATTATATAGCATTTTGTACTAGGTTTTTGGAGTGATGTACAGACAGAAATTGCTAACAGATGTATAAACTTTTGATTTAGATGAAATGGAATGAGGAAAAATTTATGGTTTCAAAAGTTTCTGATTTTTATACTGATGTTTTATTATGATGCCATGTGAAGTGTTTGTAGTGATTGTTCGTAGCTCATCCTTTAGAAATTTATAGACACCAAAATCACTCAATTTGGACCTCTATAGGTCTAATTATTGATAAAACATGGACCAGAAAAATAATTACTCGGTCCCCTCACTTTGACCTAATCAATCCATGTCAATTTCATCTATAAAAATTCACAATTGTACATAGAAATGAAATTAAATATTTTACGAATCCAATGCCTCGAAAATCAGGTCAATCGGAGCTCGGATGAAAAAGTTATTCACAAAAGAAGGCAATTGGTTTCCAAATAAAATTATAAAATAGAAAAAGAAAAAAATTAAAATAAAATGCGCCCTCGCACGCGGGCTCGCGAGGGCTGCGGCTCGCCCCTGGCGAGGACGAGGGTCAGTCCCTCGCCTGCCAAATTCTTTTTTTTTTCCAATTTCACTTAATTCCTTCTCTCCTTTCGCAAGCTCTATCTTTTCACACAAGTAACCAAAAATTACAAATGAGGTCTCATTGAAAAAATCACAGAAAACCCCACAAGTTCCTTGAAGGACTCACAAACCAATTCCACCCCTAAGGGTGTCAAAAATTCAATCAAAGTTTCTGCCTAATCACAAATTTCCCAAAATAGTACAACATTTTTCTAAAAATCATATCTTCCTATTCCCTTTGCCAAAAATTCCAAGCTTTAAATCAAAAGAAAGATCAAAACATATTCTACAACTTTCATGAATAACTTGGAAGAAAATGCAACCTCTAACCAGGTCAATTTCTCAACCAAAGTTTCTGCCCAACACATGTCACCCTAACAGTACCACAATCTTCTAAGCATCATAACTCCCTATCTCATTGTCCAAAAATTTCATGCTTTATATAAATGAAAAGATCAGAAAACATGCTACAATTCTCATGAAGGACTTAGAAGCAAATTCCACTTCTAACTAGGTCAAATCCTCTCATGATTGTGGTTGCCTTGTTAAAGATTGTTAAATCAACATATCACCTAAACCATATCCATATTTTAAAAATTCATAACTTACAATCCCTACATCCAAAATTAGCATATTATACCTCATTACAAAGCTAAGACATTCTTCTATAACTTTCCATAAGATCACTTGAGCTAATTTAAACCATAACAGTCCAGAATTAACTTCAAAGCACAGAAATCACAAAACCCATACTTAGAAACATGTCACACACAAAGCACATTAATACATGAATTACCATCTGAAAGTTAACAAGTCATAACTTTCAACCTCAAAATTGAAAAATGTCATACTTAATGGCGATAGAAAGCTAACCAGAAAATCTTCAACTTTTATGAAGACCAATTTCACAAAATCTATCTACTTTAGCCTAGAAAATTTTCCCAAAGTTTCAGGTCTTCAATGTTAGACTCATAAATATGGCACTAGTCACCCTACATATATTGCCCACTTTCAGGGCAAAATTCAGAACCCTTCAAGCCACAATTGGACAGCACTTCCTTCATAAGAATTCTAGCCAAACTTCTCAAGTTTAATTCAAACCAAACCTCATCTTAATAGCATAACCATGTAAAAAGTTATAACCAAATCATTGGAACATATACAAAGCAAATTTTCCAGATTCACAACCTAACTCACATTCTGCATCTTCCATACCATTTCTATCATAACTAACTCGCAACCTATCCTTGAACATTAGTCCACAAAATTGCAGCACACAAACTCAGTCATTTTCCTTTAATAAACACTTATCTAACATCATTAAAATCAATCCAAAACACTCAATTCACCTATACCACATGACGTATCTTTCATCCTCTATCAATCATAAATCAACCAATGAAAATAACCTACCCATAGAATCAAAGCACAATCTCATGCAATTAGTTCACATAACACCACACTTAATGCATTTAACTACTAATTGAGAACATAAAACACAACCTTACCTACTTAAGCTTCCACTTTCTTTAATTCTTCAACAAGACACCAACTTCTCTACCTTCTAACACATATACGATTATCATCATCACAAAGCTTAGGTTTGGATTTGTGTGTGAATAAAGGAAGAGTAAGCAAGTAACAAAGAAGAGTTTCTTGTATGGTGGATGGAGAGCCAACGAAAGAAGAGTAAGGAAGAAGCTACGGATGAGAAGGAAAAGCTTTTATAAAAGTGATTTTAACTCTTTCTAAGGAAAGCATCGTGAATCACTTGGTTTTTAGTAACCTAAGCAACTAAGGTGGCATGTTAGGCAAGTGACAAGTGTCACTTGCCACATGTCACCTTCTTAAGCCTCCATTTATTTCTTTTCCAAAACAATTCAATTTCTACTACAATTTTTCCCAAGATTCCAATGGCTCAAATAAAAAATTCCTAAAATCATGTATCTAATTTCCAGTGTCATTGGACAGTAATTTCTACTACCGATTACCAACCAGTCAGCCACTTGGCATTTTTCCTAGCCTAGAAAAGTACCCTAAAAATTTTCAGAAAAATTTCTAAAATTTCAAAAAAATTCAAAACTCACAATGACTCACTCCAATTCAATTTTCAAGCACAAAAATCATATTTTTCACAATAAACACATTAGAGACACATATACCGGGAAATGCCATGAATGCATGTACAATCATTACATGTGCAAAATTTACTATTCACATATATATATGAATGCATGAACATAGCAAAACAATTTTAAATATTCCTAACCCGTTCCAAATTACTATTTTACCCTTCCCATCGGTGATAGGATGTTACAATATGAATCCTTTACAACAACAATGTTGAAATCTCCAAGACAAACTTACTTTGAGTTGATCTCGCAATTGCAAAAATCTTGATCAACGTGTAAACTAGTTTGTAAACCAATCAGCTGCGTCTTTGTCTCACCTCACTCCACATTTAGCCTTCTATAGCTAACAATAGAAACAATCTCAAAGTACCAGTTCAAGGAATCGCAACAGTACCTTTACTTCCTCAGGTCGTGGATTATAAGCACAACAATTTCGAAACCAAAATCAAAGCTATCCAGAAGACTCAACATCAGCTACACAACAACAATGACGACCATCACCTTCAGGAGAACGACATATGGCAGCAATAGAGCAAGACCTGTATCACAATGAAACATGTCAATATTATGGAAAACTAGGCCATATTGCTAAAATTTGTTGGTGGATACCAAAACGAATGACTCAAAATCATGAAATTCCTCAAGCTCTTATAGCTCTCATTTTAGACAACTCCGTTGTAGGAACAAAATGGACTTCTGATACAGGTGCTTCAAATCACATGACAGGAAAGCAAGGTATGCTGACTAATATTCATAAATACTCCAAATCTGATGCCATTGTAATTGGAGATGGTTCTTTGATACCTAGAACAGACATTGGTGATTCATATATTAAGCAAAAAGAAAAGATTTTGCCTCTTCATGATGTTCTTTTAGTTCCAAAATTGAGTTTTTTTGATTTTAATAAGTCAATAGACCTCTCAATTTCTTGTTAACTATGAATCTACCGACGTTGATTTTTATATAAAGGAACAAAAAATAGGTCATCTGTTAGTAACAGGGAAAAGGAAGGGTAAGCTATATATCTTATCTGATATACCAGAAGCACACTTCACTCATTGTTTCAAGTCTGGCACTGCAGATATTTGGCACCAATGTATAGGACACCCTCAAGCTTCAACAGTTCAACTGTTAAAACATAAAGGATTAATTGAAGTTCAAGGAATTTTATGAACTGAACATTTATGTGATAGTTGTCAATTAGGAAAACTAAGTAAACTTCCTTTTGCTCCTTTTGAACATTCTAGTTTTGGTATCTTTGATAAGATTCATTGTGATTTGTAGGGACCTACCCCTGTTTTATCTTATAGAAAGTTCAAATTTTATACATGTTTAGTTGACGAATTTTCCAAGTATACTTGGATTATTCTGTTAAAACACAAATCTAGTTTTTTTGTTGCATATTTAGCATTTGACTAGTATGTTGAACGAAAATTCAATAAGAAAATAAAAATCTTCCACTTAAATGGTATAGGAGAATTTTTAACTCTAGATTATCATCACATTTTCTTGCGATAGGAATTATTCATCAAATTTCATGCCTTTAAACTCCAGACCAAACAGGTATAGTTGAGAGAAGAGATATAATTATATTCAAAATAGGTATGACAATGTTGTTCCATATTTATACACCTCTTTTTTTTTAATAGGTGGAAGCCTTTTTGACATCAAATTTTCTTCTTAATCAGTTATCATCTTCATCCATTCAGTTTGATACTTCATATTTCACGTTACACGGAACTCATCCTAACTACACATCACTTCGAGTGTTTAGTTCTAAATGTTTTCCATATGCATAGTATACAAGAAACCATAAAATTGACCCTAAAACTGTCTTGTGTGTTTTTGTAGGATACAATGAAAAGCATAAAGGATAAAAGTACTTCCATCAACCTAGTCGCAATTTTTTCATTTCTTGTCATGTTGTGTTTGATGAGACTATTTTTCCTTTTAAGTCTTCATCTCTTTCCACTTCTAAATCACATGCTCTTAATATGTTTGATTCTTGGTTGTCTTCTTCTAACAATCTTCTTGCTTCAAGTAGTCATTCACTGCAACACACCACTGCCATAGAGCATATATCTGAACACCCAAAGGACATTCAAGATCATACCCTATGAGAATGGTATGTTAGAGCAATCATATTCACTATTATGGCATCATACAGAACATAAGTAATCATAAGTTCATCATTTCTTATGTCATTTCACAAACATCATTTACATTGTCATTACATCTCATAATCCATATATTTACATTACAAAAGCATTTGAGAATTTACCGTTCTTTACAAAATATATAACATGATGTGAGAAGCTAACATAAACAATCTATCTAAACTCCTCAAGCATTAGCTGACCAGACCTTTGAGCTATTCCTAATTCCAAAATTGACAATACTAGACTGCTACTAGATTGCCTTAGAAGCTAGGTCTCCTCAGTACCTGAAAAACAATGTTGCAATTTTGATGAGCTTTGCTAACTCAGTTAGTGAACCATCATCGATATGATCACTCGAGTCAAAGCACAACATCACAAGAATACAACCAAATTCACAAGTATATCACATTAGCTTGAATCAATTCCCATACAGTTTTGTATGCCAAATCACGCTATACATCATATCTTAGTAAGCACATTATAATACAAACATGTCATATGATCTTTTCAGAACAATCCAATCTTTCACCTCAATCATTGATATCATCAACACATAGATAAGTATTGAGATCACTATATCAACACAATTCAGTACTTTTTTTTACAATCATTCATATGTACACAAACATAGCATACCATTATATCAACTCCATTTAGCCATTGTTTATGATGATGCACATGATACATGTAAAGATATATACGCAATGCATATGAGACTCCAATTTTATTTTTATTTTTTTGTGATTGAGCGCCTATTTAACTATCCCATATTTGTTATCGATACCAAGCTCATTTTAGATACTATCCCATATCTATTGTGGATACTAGCTCATTAATCGTTGAGCCTGTGACTCTATGTGCAAATTTATGAGCTTTAACCTCTTTTTCATGTTGGTAACTCCAGTCACAATTCCTTTATCTGATCTTGCATATCAATGTAATGAAAATGCATCAAATCACATATTATGCTATCAAGAACTCTTATTTAGTTGTGTACAGTCATATAACACATTCATCAGATCTAAGTCCGACATTCAACATATAGTTAAGAGCACAATTTCCATATTCACATTCAATTTGGAAACACTTCCAATACAGTCCTGAATATCAAACTCCTCGGACCATCAATGTCTAGAATTAACACAATCATATCAGTAACAGTTCAATATCTAACAGTTAAATAAAGACAATTCAAATATAGTGAGTAAACATCTAGGATAACTCACAATATGCTCCATATAGCTATTGCCTTGACGTGCCAACAATGTGTGGATGTTGTCGATCAATTTGTGCTTCTAAATCATGCAATACACATATAAGTACACATTACTAACTTGTTTAATCAAATAACTACTCAATCACATGCATGTATATGTGTTATATTCAACGCTTGCGCAATTGAATTTCCTGGGTATGTATTCTTATACATAGATCTTGACTATATAATTTGTGCTTATACATCTTAAGAACATTCAAACATTATATTTTGTATACTACCATTTTGTAATCAGGTTTGTACTTTTAAGTTAGATTGATTTCTCCAAATTCATCGACATACTTTACACTTATCCTTGATCATTTTCATGATCAAAAGCCTCTTATAATACACATATAATTGTTACTTCTAATCTGGAATTTTAGCAAGCTAGATTTATACATTCACTAAACTTTTTCCAGCAATATATATTCATACAATTACCCAATTCTCATTCATAATTACCCCATGTTCTTCAATTCTCATTCATCCATACCTTATAAACATTAATCATGTATTTAAGATCATGTTTACATTAAAAGAACTCATTTATTCATTAAACAAATAAAAAGTTTCAGATTTGAACTCAACCACATCAAAATAGTCTATTCTTTATGTTATGACATCAATTTACTACATAAACTTATCAAGATGTTAACCAATTAATCAAGCAATTATCTAGGCTCATTCCTAGACTTAATCAAATCCAAATATGCCAATTAAGAGTGAAATTTCTCAGCTGGTTCAACATGTACACAAGGTTGAAATTAAAATTCCAGAGCTTGTTATCAACATCACTAATGTGTGTAACCTTACTACCTTCAACACTTCATGAATTTTACAAGCTTAAAGACATCACTAACACCTGAAAATTTTTAGATTTCATGTCCTTTAAGGTTACTTCATTTCAGGTTAATTTAACTTCTATATTGGCTACAATAAGGCTTAAAAAAATCCTGCTCACTTATGTCATTAACAATCACTTTTTACAAACACACCTATGACTCTAATTTTCCAAATTTAAAAACACCTTAATAACACCTATCTTTAGCATGAATTCCTCATCAATTATAAATCCGAACTTGAATCATCCATACAACATCCTATAAACTACTGTTTTCGTACATGCAAAAATAAAACAGACTAGTACCCATTCATTCTCCATTTTCCAGCACATCTTCAACATCAACATCATATACAATCCATCCCAATTTCATCTTCATGAATTCTCTATTATAACATGCCATAAATACTAATCTTTTAGTTACTTGTCTAGCTCAAATTCCAGCTTAAAGATCAAGCTAATTTATATCTCTATGCATGCAAAAATCATTACAAATTTAAGGTAATAATAGGTTGGTTTTCAGCTAAAACAAAGGACAGCAATAATTTGATTCTTTAACCATCTTATTAATGGTAAAAGAATGAATTATTGGTGTAGAAATTGGACACAACCATGGATAAAACGCAGGGATGTAAGGGTGAGAGAGTTTCGGTGGTGTAAGAAGAAGAAAGAAGAAAAAAATGAGCAGAACTAAAATCACTCCTGTAGAAACTTGACACCTTGGATGCTAGGTGTCTCCATATTACTATGACATATGTCCCTAAGCATGTTCTCAATTTGTCCTACATATTTGTTGTCAAATGTCACCATTAAGCTAGGCCATTTGTCACCCACTCATTGCTGTCATTTTTCAATTAATTAGCTATGCCATTTGTCACTTAATTTTCGATGCCAATTGTCACTAATTCATAGGCTTAGTCATCTTAATTTTCCATATATCAATTTGTCTTACCACTTGGTATTTTTCCTAGACCAAATGTACTTTTTAATTCATCAATTTTTCAATTGTACCGATTAATTCCAAATTTACTACTTGTAATCAATCAAACCAAAATGCAAGGCATAAACAATACATAATTCACATCATGATAATTTTAACCTTTCATAACCTGGAATAAATCAATTGAGTGCATATACAATCTTTGCAATGTGTACTAAATCATAATTCATGTGTGTATTCTATCATTATATATGTGAATGAAATTCAATTCAGGAATTCTAAATGATATAGCTTATATGCAATAGTCTAGGGTTTTAATTCCTCAATTTGAAAAATTGACTATTCCATTCACAAATGTCTGCATCGATAACTTCCATCCCATTACCATCTGTTAATATTCATGGCTCAGAATCTATACCAAATTCACTATATGATGCACCTGAGCTTGATAATGTTAGGACTATCTTTGATCATCAGAGTCTTGAAGGTTCGAATCTACCTACACTACTAACTGACTTATTTTCTGAACACGTGCCTGCACCTGAGTCCTCTTCTTCTATAAATACAATGCCACCTTATGAAACACCATTTACTCATCCCATGATAACTAGGTCCAAACTTGGAGTTGTTAAGCCAAATCCTAAATTTGCCTTGATAGTAACCTCATCTGCTACAATACCTTGTGAACCAAAAAATATTAAATCAACCTTATCACATCCTGGGTGGAAAGCTGCTATGCTTGATGAACTTGTTGCACTACATTAAAATGAAACATGTCAATTAGTTCCACGCACTCCAAATATGCAAGTGATCAGATCCAAATGGATTTTTAAGGCCAAACTATGATCTGATGGTAAATTAGATGATCTCAAAACATGTTTAGTCGCCAAAGGATATCATCAGATTGATGGTATTGACTACATAAAGATGTTTTCTCCTGTAATCAAACCAGGTACAATTTGATTCTTCTTAATTATTGCTCTTGTAAGACAATGTCCTATTTATCATCTCGATGTTAAAAATGCTCTTTTACATGGAAACATCGTTGAAGATATATATATGGAACAACTGCCAAGTATGACTGATCCATAGAAACGTATGTTTGTATGTAAGCTACAGCGTGCTTTGTATGGACTTAAACAAGCACCACGTGTTTGTTTGATAGACTCGGTGAATTTCTTATATCATATGGTTTCTTTTATAGTTTAGCTAATCTTTCTCTTTTTAGTTTTCATTCTGATCAAGTTTCACTTGTTTTAATGTCAACGTTGATGATATGATTCTTACAAGGTCATCTAGAGGGCTTATTTCCTCTTTTATTCAAATTCTGAGTTGTGAGTTCTTTATGAAAGATTTACGTCCGGTGCATCACTTTCTTAGTGTTGAGATTTCTAGCACAGTAGATGGGCACATCTATCCCAATCACACTATGCACTTACCATTCTTGAATGATCCAATATGCTTCATTACAAGCCTACGCCTACGCCTACGCCTTTAGAGGTCAAATTCAAACCAGCTACAGATACTACTTTTATTCTTGATCCCACTAACTTTTGAGGAATTATTGGTGCTATCCAATATCGCATACTAACGTGTCCAGATCTATCCTATATTGTCAACTATGTTTCACAATTCATGCACACTCCTACAGTTGCTCATTTAAAATTGGTTCAAAGAATCCTTTGATACCTGAAAGGAACATTTAACACTGGTTTACACCTCACTTCCAATGCAACTCTTGAATTATCTACTTTTTTTGATGCTGATTGGGCTGGCTGGCCTACAAAAAGGAGATCTACCATCGGTTACTACCCTTTTCTTAGCATAAATATCATTTCACGATGTGCTAAGAAATGACATACAATCTCTCGGTCAAGTACTAAAGCTGAGTATCGTGCTATGGCTGATACTACTGTCAAACTTACATGGCCCACTTATATTCTTAAAGATCTTCGCATCTCTCTCTCTTATCTCCGCCAGTCCTCTACTGTGATAATATCAATGCT
The DNA here is from genome assembly GCA_029829435.1 of Erythroxylum hondense. Taxonomy (NCBI): domain Eukaryota; kingdom Viridiplantae; phylum Streptophyta; class Magnoliopsida; order Malpighiales; family Erythroxylaceae; genus Erythroxylum; species Erythroxylum hondense. Next base: position 59,705,679 of record JANKYF010000008.1, read on the forward strand.
TTATACATGACAATCAATCCTGTCTTTCATGCTCGGAGCAAACACATTGAGTTGGATTACCATTTTATACTTGAACAAGTTGCTCTTGGATGATTTCTCCCTAAACATGTGTCCTCTGATAAACAAGTTGCTAATATATTTACTAAACCTGTGTCCAAGGCTGCCCTAGCATATTTTTGTAACAAACTGTGCCTTCAACCCCAGCTCAGTTTGCTGAGGGATATTAAAAATCTACAGCCTCTATAGAGTGATGAGGTTGATACTATGAGCAAATCATGGAGTGATAAGGATGATTATAAGAAGTCCCACAAATCATGGAGTCATAACGTAGTATCCCGTTTTCCCATATTAAGGGTTAAAACTCTAAAGTACTGTACATAAGAGATATTATTGAGAAAATAGGAAATTCATTCCATGCTCATGCATAACATAAGCATACACACACGTAAATATTGATTTTTATACACATTACAAAGATTGTATATGCACTTATTTGACATCTTCCAGGGTATGAATGATCTTTAAATTGATTATTACATGAAATGTGAATTTATTTCTTGAAAATTGGTTGAGGAATTCTAATTGGTGAATTAGAATTCGTTTGTTAAAATTGGGAGATTATGATATTTATGAGTATTTTTAAACTAGAAAAAATTCCAAGTGGTAAGACAAATTGACTTGTCGTACTAGAAAAAAGTGACAATTAATGGTAGAAATAATTGACAAGTGGCACTAGGATTTAATGACAAGTGCTATAGAAAATTGGGTAAAAATTGGTTTAAAAATTAAGGGAAAAATGGACTAGTTATTAAAACACCAATTAGAGACCATAAGAAAATGACAAGTGGCAAGTGTCAAGTGTCACCATACTTGCCACTTACCACTCATCACCCAAGGCACTCTCATTCGGAAGATCAACTTTTGTTGTCTTTCATTTGTATTTCGTACTTTCATTTTCTTCTTTCTTTCTCTGTTGGGACCCGATCCGGTGACCAGATCCCAACCGTAAAACGAAACGAACGTATCGAAATATAACGAATCGGAACGGAATCCGAAATGAAAATCGGATAGCAAAAGCGGAAACATATGTATATCGGATAACAGAATGCGGAAACGAACTCGAAAACGGAAAGCGAATTCGAATCGAATACGGATAACAAAGCGGATCACAACGAAAACAACATGCAAATCGAAAGCGAAACGAAAACGGAGTCAAATGAAAGCAAACAAAACGAAAACAAGCGGATCCGACATTCGATACATACACTTATCGAAATACAATCGCGTTGGAAACCTTAGACTCAAACTATCCGGTATAAATTGTTTTTTTCTTTTTCTTTTCTTTTCTTTTTCCTTATTCCTTCACATACAAAATCATCCATATACAAATTTTAATACTTAATCATATGCTTGGATACTCATACAAAACTCAATACTTGATCATATTCTTATAAATCCATACAAATCCCCAAATTACAATTTTATCCCAAATTTTATCGAAAATTCGGCAGCACAACGGCTGCATTTAACCTAACCCAAAACCTGCAAGGGTAAATAAACACTTCTAAAATGCCCAAGCCATCACACAAATCATCCAAATCTACCGGACCCTCCGTCCGGGATCTCAGCAGATAAACACACTCCTATATCTAAAACATTTCAATAATCCTCAATCTTTAATCAGAAACATCCGTACACAACTCAATCATAATTATAACCAAATCCATAA
>JANKYF010000008.1:59797983-59809496 GCA_029829435.1 Erythroxylum hondense
GGGGGGAGGGGTGGTCCTCTTATCGTCTTTAAAGCTTCATTGGTATTCTTACCCATATGCTCTCTATTATTACCCACCTACACTTGCATTCTTCTCCTCTCAGTCACTGTTCTATTGAGTTGTATCATCACTGCCTTCCCCTTATTAACATTTCTGTGAGTATCACCTTCTGCCATTCTCCATCATTTACTTTTTTGGGATCCATCCGAGTTTGGAGTATCTTTTGTCCCCTCATTCTAGTCAATTCCTCCCTGCACCCAGTTCCTTTAGTATTACCTTCATTCTGTGATTGTTTTTCTCCCTCCTTATCAGGATTTCCTTCTTAAGTTGCTTCTACATGAGCTTCTGGTTGTTTATGCATTCCTTCCTCCATCTCCTGGTCGGGTTGATTCATATCATTACCATCCATAACAATTTTAGTACCTCCTGCATTTACTGGACTCTTCATCTATTTCTTTTTTATTTCTTTCTTTGGATTTGCATTTAAAGGGGTTATAACCAAATTGTTTACAATGGCAACAGTAGCTAGGGAAAGTTTCATAGTAAACCATTTGTGTGTATCGGGTTCCCTAGGCATCTTCACATCAAAGCTTATCACTGGTTGTCTTGACATATCAACTTCTACTAATATTCTAGCATAGCCAATCTGTGACTTTTTACTAGTGATTTTGTCCATGCGTAGTGGTCTTCCAATACGAGATCCTAGTTTTGACAGTCCCCTCTCATTCCACAACTCTAAAGATACATTACGAAATTGCAACCATATGGGAAATTCCATAAAATCTTTATAGTCAAATGCAAAGCCCTAGAAAACTCTTTTAAGAAGTAGAGTCTTCCCATACAACATATACAGTCCCCCTAGTAGTACATTAGTGCGATCCTCTTATGTGTCAAATTGAAAATTTATCCATCCTTTATCATGCGATAGTATTTTACATTGAACATTCCATTTTGCAATTAGTCCTTCAAGTGCCTTCATTCCTGTAAATCTCCCCGTGAAGCATCCCATAAGACAATATCCCCATTCTTGTTCAATTTGTATCACATATTCCTCCTCCATGATGGCTTCATCATGTACCCGCAAATAATCCAGCTGCATTTCTTGTTTCAGCTCTCTGTTGTTCCTGAATAAGCTTACATACAATGGCTTGGTTTTTCCTTCACCATGCTTGTTTGAAATTTGGTCTGACATTTTCTCGAGCACCTTTGGGGTTGGTTCTTCATTCTCTAAGTCCGAAGCTTCAGTGTGTACATTCTCCCCATCTATATCCTCATCAGAAGTGGTTGACTCCTCACCGTTGTGAACTTCGCCTTTATTGTGAACTCCACCTTTACTCACCCCACCAGCACCCACATTTGCAATTTTTCTTAGTAAACCTCCTCTATTGTTCGCTGCCACCTTCACTATCGACTGATTGTTTGCTCTCGACTCCTCACTGCCCAGATGCCTTCCTTGGAATGTTTATTTTGTTACACCCTCTCTATTTGCTCCCGTAGCCATAATCATATCCTTTTTACCCCACAGAGTTTTGCGCTCTAATCTCCTACACTTCGTTATCGACATTGTCTTGAGTTCTCATAAGTTGCTCTCGGGATTCTACCGCCTGCAAGCCCATGACTTAATCAACCGCAATATCCCTACGTTTGTGCGATGTCTTCTTCTTATTGCCCATGCTTCAATGAACCAAGAAGCTAGGCAAGATTTGCCCTAAAATGAATCTTAAGAGTTTCAGACTTTTAATAATAACAAAAAAAATCAATCCAAACTCATAGGATGAATCTAGAAATTTTGAACGTTGGCTAGTCGTAAAGTATGCAATACTTAGGAGAGAAATCGCTTAAGGTGAGAGAGCTCACATACACATACGGATAGCTCTTTCTTACCCTACACTCTTTTATAAAGCTAAGCTCTCAATAACCAAATGTAGCATCCGTTAGCTACTCAATTTTGGGTAAAGCGCAGGTGTTTTTAAGGCCTATTATGTCTTTTATAGCAAACTGATTGCAAAAGAGGAGAAATCGGCCACGTTAAAATGATTTTTCGGAGAGTTTCATTTAATATCCATCAAATTGAGATATTTTTACCTTGTCAAAATAAGGAATTATGGCATATATGTTTGGAATAGATTCTATTTTGAGAGAGTTGAAAAGTACTATCTCGTTGAAATGTTCTACACACAAGTCCTTTTGCTCCTTTATTCAAGTTTTTTTCACAAAATTGGTTGAAGCCTATGTTTTAATGATTCCAATAGTGGATGTTATGTTATAATCCTTGTGCTCTTTTTTATTAGCTTTCATTTGAAACAATCAACCTATTGATATTAGAAGACCCAAAAAATTCTTTCAATGTATCTTTCTAGGTCCAATGGAATTCATAGGTATAGGAAGAAGCCCTATCAAATAGAGATTTTTTCTTTCGACCATCTTTTGATTATTAATACGATTTATAATAGATCTTGGATAGAATCCATATTGTTCTTAAGGCCTATTGTGTTTAAGTTTGTAAAATCAATGCACATCCTTCATTTTCCTTTTTCTAAAAAATATCATGAGCATAAATCCTCTTTTTCTATTTCATAAGACTAGTCCTAAGGAATGTGATGATTGCATTGAGAGATCAATGCCAGTTATGTTTGAAGGTTTTCATTTTAAAATGTGGTTGAAGGTTTTCTAAAATACTTTTTCTTCAAGATTATTACTCTTTCCAACTTAAAAAAGTTGGTGGATCTACATAACTACCTATTATGATTGTTGTTTTATGCCCTACAGCTAATTGCTTTGGTTGTAGTTTAGTGACAAAATTATTTAAAAGCATTCTTTATCTTGTACATGTTTAGATTTATATGATAAAGTTCATGGGATAATTATACATTGCAAATGAAATTAAAATGAGATTATAATTATGAGATTCATATTACATTTATGTATTATTCCTAAATGTTCCTAGTCATTATTCTATTAAGATTGGACATTAATAAAACGTAAAAAGACTAGCACATGTTTTGCTTTTCCTTATGAAGGAAGTAGTCGATCTCATAGGCTAAAGTATAGAGATACGCAAACAAACGTGTAGATGCTTGCTAAAGAACAAGTTCACTTAACAGACCCAATATGAAAAATCCATTTGGAACATTACTTGTATGTCTATGGAATTCTCATTATGATGATTGTATAAGTGATCATTTGACTTAAGGTCATCAAAGTTATCTTGTATGGGGGATTGCTATATTTTTATACTACTTATGATCTATTTAATCATAGGTCGTTTAATCGGTAGTCATTCAATTAAAGATAAATTAAAAGGATTATCTAATTTTAATTTTGAATTAAAATTAGATTTTATAATCATTTTCAACATATTTGAAAAACCTGATGAATCTAATAGGTTGAAGGTTTTCTTAAATATTTTTTCTTCAAGATTATTGCTCTTTCCAACTTAAAATGTTCGTGGATCTACTTGACCACCTATTATGATATTCATTACTCCTCTGTAGGCTCCTGCTACTCCCTATTAGAATCTCATCTATCCACCCTAGTTCTTCTGTTCCATAATTTCTATTCCCCCTGTTGTTAAAGTGTTTTCATCATTTCATTGTAATAAATAAAAAGAAATTGAATGGCTGAGAAAGATTTGGAACAGAGGGAATAGGGTAGAAGGAAACAGAGGATCTGTTCATCTATCTATAGGGTCAGACTGAGTGAAGACGATCTGTTCCACCTAGCTCTTTTTAAGAGGGGCTTTCTTAGATGTAATTTAAGATCCTACTCTTAAGCAGATTGCGACTGTCGTACTACTTATATTTGTTGTCCCTGTCACTTTTCTCGTTAATATGTTATATAGAAGCCTCTTTACCCATCTTCCTCCTATTAGCCCTGCTTTATTGCGTCAACTATGTAGGCCTGTCTAGAGGGGACGTGATCCTCTGTCCCAATAACCCACATAAATGGATGGTTGGGATGAATTGAAACATAGTTGAGCCAGAATTACTGGTACAGAAATCCCACATAAATGGATGATTGGGATGGACTGGGACAAAATTGGACCAGGATTACTGATGCAGAGGATTTGAGGGGTGTCTAGAGACCTCTCTGCTTCCTCCAAATCAATGAACCTATGTGTCTTTTATTGTATTTTCAATGCCCTTCGCTTTATCGATCAATAATGACCTCCATACGGGCTATGATTCCGTAAAACCTTCTGTTAGGCTATTTTCACTATAATAGGGTTCAATTCTGGGATATGCATTACCTCCACATTAAGCCATTGTGTTAATTATTCTCTCATATTCTGACGAACTTTCTAAATAATGGACTTTCTTCAAGTCGTGACCTTTTACTACTTCGAATGAAATACGACATGGTGTTGAACTGAACTGGGAAGGTAAGTTATCATGGCAATTGGTTGCTACAGCCCATGGGTTCTAACTTATTAGGAAGTGGTGAGTTGGGCTGTCAGTTGGCGATATACGGATTTGGAGAGGGGTATCACTGTCAAATAGAAAAAAACCTTTCGAGCGTCAACTCGAAATAAAAAGTTGCTGTTATAAAAGATAGAAATAATATGGTGTACCACTAATTGTAGATGCACCATTTAATAGTTAGTGTACATATGGATTGGTTTGGTTTTACCTAACACAAGAATGAAGTAGGTGGTTATTGGTTTGGTTTTACCTAACACAATAACACATATGGAGTAGGTGGTCACATGTATATTAGGTGTTTGAAATGTACTATAAATAGAAGGTTTGATGTAAGAGAGATAAGAAAGAAATGAACTTATAAGAATAAGTCTTCTCTCCCAAATACTCTGAAATTGTAATTCTGATTTTATAACAATTGCGAGCTTTGAGCCCTCTCTATTCTTTGCGTCTGAGCTTCTTCATGTTTGGATTTTTTTTTATTATTCTATTGATGGCCCGGATCTTCCAGTGGGGCCTACGCTTACCGTCGGCGGGTCACGTGGGAATTAATTTACCATGATTCCATTATCACGTGACACTCCGGTGTGCTGTGTGCAATAGTTACACAAGAGGTGAAATGCTTAACCTATAAAAGCATAAAAGCAAGGCAGCATGATCCTACAGATCACTGGCACTGAGACAGCAAGAAGCTAAAAGCTGCTGTCACCTGGAAACTCTCCTACTTCATTCAGTCACCGAGTGCTCTCTCTCGTTTTCTCTGATCATAATATTTCAATCTATCACAAACCCTTTCAAGGTTTTTGATCAACGCGTCCCATCTTGCTTGTGTTCGTTTTGGATGTTGGTTTCTCGTGGAGTTTGGTTTCTCTTGGAATGTTAATTGTTTTTTCTTTTTTTATTTACTTCTCTTATTGATGATTTGCAGCATCTGTTGATGTCTCTTCTCGTTTTGAATGTGTTGTTGGTATACTGCATTTGATTAGTTCTTGTCTTTACACGAATCCGGTTTGTGTGTCTTCACAATATCAAGTTTGGTTCTTGACTGATTCTTCCTTTAAGATTTTTCTTTTAGTTTGATAAACTTTGGATTTTTTTCCAGATACCCTGCTCATACCCTGTGGACAGGGACAATTTTGCTTGGTAGTCATGGTATGTTAGTTCTTGTCCCATACTTTGCCTTTCTTTTTAATTATTCTTGTTATGATGAATCTCTTCGGAATCGACTTAAATATTCAACACTTTATTTCCCGTAGTCGTCTCGTCTTGATAAATGGATTTCTATTTGTCATGCTCAAAAGGCTCAACATCATTAGTGTTTGGGTTGTGAAAATTAGTGAAACCTTTCGAAAGCATTTTGTTTATGATTGCAGGCTTCGGAAGATCCTAATGGTTCAGCATTTGAACAGTGTTATCGTTGTTATCCTGTATCTTTCATTGAAAAGGTCTGATGAATATCTGCAAAAATCTCTTTACTAACTGCTTTTATTGCCCTTTTTGAATTTTAGTGTTCGCTTTACCAATGTGTTCAACAATATAAGTTTTCGTTCGATCCTTATTGCTACAAGTGGTTTCATCATATTTTCAATCTGTCATTATGCTTTAGCTAAGAAGTTGTTCTAATTCATTTGGTTTTTGCAGCAACATCTGGAAAGGGGGGATAAAAGTACGTTTTCCTTTGACTCGCTATACTATTCTTCAATTCCCATTTAGCAATTCCTTGATAACAAAACAAATCCTTTCTACGACTTTTTACATGCAATTTGTGTTCCTTACAGTTATAATGCCTCCATCAGCTCTTGATCGCCTTGGTAAGAAGATGGTCTACTAGTTTTCCTTCTTGTTTTTTTTCCCCTGTTGATGAGTTGAAAAATCTTACCAATTATGTCACCACAACAAGACTTTGATATTTTGTAGTATATGCTCCTAATGTGATTTTGTAGCTGGATCATATGACTCATTGTAATGGTGTATGGTAGCTTTTGCTAGTTTAATATATTTTCATTCATCTTTCAAAAAAAAAAAAAACAACACTTTGATTAAAAGAAGATTTTCACTCACCAGCCTCCTTGCACATTGACTACCCAATGGTATTTGAACTCTCTAATCCTTCAACCAAGCGAGTTACGCATTGTGGGGTTCTAGAGTTCATTGCAGATGAGGGCCTCGTATACTTGCCATACTGGGTATACTGCATTTGCCATTTTGATCTCTTTAAGGATGTAATATCTATACTGTTTATGACATTTAATTCTGCTCGTGTCTACTGTGCAAGATGATGGAGAACATGCTCTTACAAGAAGGAGATATTGTGACATTAAGAAACGCTAGCTTGGAAAAAGGAACTTATGTGAAGCTACAGCCCCACACCAAGGACTTCTTAGACATCTCCAACCCTAAAGCAGTGTTAGTCTATAAGCCATCTTCATATGTGTTGGTACCTTATTTAGTGACTCTTCTCATTAAATTTATTCCTTCCTTTACCATTGATTTTTGCAGCTTAGAGACTTCACTTAGGAACTATTCTTGTTTAACAACGGGTGATACTATAATGGTTACCTATAACAACAAGAAATATTACATTGACATAGTTGAATCAAAGCCGTCATCTGCAATTAGTATCATTGAAACAGATTGTGAGGTAGCTTTTGCCCCACCTCTCGACTATAAAGTACCTGAAAACCCGTTGCCAACTTTGTTGTCAAACAAGAGACGATCTGAAGGTGTTCTTATTTTACATTATAAGTTTGTTCAAATGTTGGATCCAGAATTATCTTAGATAGTTTAAATGCATATCAGATGAAGAAGAGCCTGCGAAAAAGATATCCAAGTTCAGTCCTTTTATGGGTTTGGCTAGACGGTTGGATGGCAAACCGTCACTTCCAGCTGCAACAGGTACCACTTCTTTACTGAGACAACACCAACCAGAGGATGAAAAGGTTAAGAATGATTCCAAATTGCCATTATCATCGTCAAGTCAACATTCTGGAAAGCTTGTGTTTGGTTCAACTGCAAACCAGCCCCAGCATGGTTCAGGAAAGGTACAATATATATATTTGTTTGTGTCAACACGCCTCCTCTATCATGTTTGAATGAGTGCCTTAACAAGATTCATATTGGATTGTAGGTTCCCGTGAAGAAAATCAGTGAAGAGCCGAATCAAAAGGTTGAAGAGCCAAATCAAAAGGTGGAAGAGCCAAAATTTCAAGCATTCACAGGGAAGAAGTACTCTTTGAAAGACTAACTTCGGCTGAATTGAGGCTGTCCTTCTTTCTCAAAGACACAAGATTGGTCCAGCTCGTCATGGTTATATAGTGACCTTCCACATGGTTTTTGATGCCACTGTAATGAGTTCATAAGAACCTTAGTGGTAACATAATTTACGGAGGAACCTCTTCCCCTTCGTCCTCCAAATTAGCGCATTTATAGATGTATAGGTTCTACAACATTCCCCCAAGCTCTACTGAATTATTTCACTTTGTGGAAGAGCTTCAGAGTCATGATTTATAACCCCCCTTGAAATTTTGACCCCTCTAATTTATGAAGCAATTCTACATTACAGATCTGCACGCCCTACAATGTAAGTAAATGGATGAGTTTCCAAGATCTGTGTACACTACAGTATCTGCCACTCTTTAACTAAATTAGAACCAGGAGAAAGAAAATTGCATGGACAATTGCTCCTCAAGCACCAGTTATTCGTTTTCATGATTAAATTTGTAGTTTCCACACAACTCCAGAAGGGTTTACATGTAGTTGTGGTCAATGGTCAATATATATATAAAAAAACCAAACTGTCCTGTTCCAGAAAAACAAAAAAAAAGATCTGGTTACACTGCCACTTTATTTCAAGAATCGCTTAATATGATAGCCTAAAACACAGGTAATGTAGCTTGTCTAAACATCAAGAATTACATTTTAGGATATTTGCGTTAGCATTAAAATTAACATTATTAGTACATAGTGACAGCAAACAAGGTGTCTTGTCTTCGTTCAGATAATAACAGGGTGATGAAAATGTGGATTACATGTACGAGATCCTAAGCTACGCTTTCACTGGTGTCTCAATTGCAATCTCTCCCGAGTACCTAACATTTTCAGAATTCTCGTCGGCCTCCCACAGTTCTGGCAGTGCTTCCTTGATATTATGGATGCTCTCTAGTGCATAGTCCACGCCTTCAACTCGATGAGAGGAGCCTACCTGTAGTCACGTTAAGGAGAGTTGGTATTGGTGAAATTCTGAGAGCATTTTAACTGAGAAATAAGTTTGGCATCACAGCTTACCCAGACGGTGTGGAGGCCCAGGCGTTTCCCGGATTGTATATTCCGGATGCTATCATCAAAAAACAGCTGCAAATAAAAAAAGTTACAATCTTAATGGAACCTGATCTACACTATAAAAGTAGACAATGCATTGTGTAGCATAGCTCTAAGAAATGAATTCTGAAAAGATAAAAGAGTTATGGAATATAGTTGAAACAAACAGCTGATCCTATGATAGATTAGACATGCAAAAGCTAATTAAAATACTGTATGCAAAAATGTTAAGCTAAACGTTTTGTTGGTTAAAGAGTTCAATGATCCTACCGTTCTCTTGGGGTCGATTGTGGCAATTTTAAAGGCCTTTTCAAATGCTTCTTCAAATGGTTTGCAGATAACAGGTGACCTTGGAAGCTCAACACCATCGTTAGGAAAGGAACTGTATTCGTTGATATCAAAAACTTGTGCATCATCTGCATTAACGGGATCATATCCTGTCTTACTGTCATTCAGAGTCTCAAAGCATATGACCCTTTCAAAGCAATCCTCCAATCCCAGCCTGCTAAGGACTCTACTTGCATGAGCCTTATCGGAATTTGTAAATACCTTAACAGTAAACACAATGAATGGAGTCAAAGCATTACAAAAGAAAAGGTCTGATGGTACCCAAAAAAAGAAAACAGAAACTTGCGCATAAATAGAACTTACAACTTTCCGAACAGGCACATTAAGCAAAATACTCCTAAGTACAGGATCAGGTTTCAGCATATTGTAAGGCAACCTTCCATGAACAAAACTGTATAATATAAACACGTTAAAAGCATGAAATATCATGCCAAGAATTCAAGCCTTAATATGGTCAGAAATGGTACCTATGGAAGTCATCGTAATCAAATTCATAGCCAATAGCCTGTAGAGACAAAACAGAAAGAGAAAAATCAAATTAGCAAATACACTAACGTAATCACTTACAAAGAACCAACATCGAAGATTCTCAGATCATACCCTGAGACCAGCCATTGTAGTCCCATAGTACTTGTACAACGAAACACAGAGTTCTTGAACTTTACTCTCCTCAATTCCAAGCTTTTGTATCATATATTCTACAACAAGGACAACATGAAGTATCCTGTTATTGCTTATATTCATAATGGTTCACTATGATTTAGTAAATCTAGACAGGTGATGCTGGTACCTTTAATATTCTTGGTGACTTGAACTGATAAACCAGAACTCAGAGGATAAAGGGTGTCATCGACATCTGGCAGTTGATTATAAATTATATTGTATTTTTAACTTGGGATCGGAAAGATTCCTCAATTGCGTGGGCGACAACAAAAATGGCTAAATGAAACTTTCACAAGAAAAGCTTACCAAAAAGCAGGCATTCATATTTTGGCTCTGAAACTTGCTTGTTCTGGCCTTCATGCTCCATTACTCCTATCACAGTTCAACTACAATTCAAAATCTCAATGGACTATCCTTCAACCACCAAAATAAGCAACCATAAAAAAAAGCGCGCAGATAGGAAGAGAAAGCACAAACAGGGAATTACCACAGTGTATTCATATTCTTACATAGAACAACGATAATGGAATACACATCACTATGTAGATATGATCAGGATATAGAGAACTGAGAATATTAGACTTGCAACAGGACACTTGCAGATCATAATACATTGGCAGGCAAGAAAATACGTAACATGTGCATCAACACGTCTGCCCACGTAAAGAACCAACCACATTTTACCACAAACCAAATCCAGATTACAAAATGAATCACGTTACTTTCAAATCAGTAGGAGAATGAACAAAAAAAAACTCAAGAACTCCATTACTTAAAGCCCGGAATGAAGTCGATAAATAGGGAGGAAAAAGTCTGAAAACCCCAAATTCTGCAAATTGTCAAAACCCAATACATAAAAATATCCCAACTATTATAAGTTCTAAGTTGGAGCAAAATCAGAACGCCTACACAAACCCCAAAACTCCCAACACACAACACAAGAAAAATAAAGAAAAAAGTCAGAAAATGATGAGAAGCAAAGTAACAAATTACCAGAGAACACAAAATCAGTAGCGAGGTATAAAAATAGGAAGGGGTGTGGAAACAAGGAACAGAGAAGAACATAGATGCTGAAACTAATACTCACTCCGTAAAAGGGGAGTAAGAACGAAGGAATCAACTCAAAAGAAAAGCAGAGCCAAGGAATACTACTAAACCTAATAGGACAACGACTAATAGTTAGAAAATACTAATAATACTAATCCTAATAATACGAATGATAAGAATAATACTAAACTAATGCAATAAAAATAATAAGATAATAAAAATAATAAAAGAAAATAGACTCCAAAAAATAAAAGTGGATAAATAAATAAAGATAATACCATAAATAAAGAGGCTAATACTAATACTGTAATCTAAAGCTAATACTAAACTCAACGAAAAGGGATGCTATCAGGAAATGATACTAACAATCCTAAAGAAATGGGAAGAAGGAAAAAAAGTGATATTGATAAAATACATTAATGAAAAAAAAAAGTTAGTAATGATAAAGATTTAAAAAAAGTACTACTGTTACAAAAATAATATTACTAAGAAAGAGGGAAAGTTAAGACTAGGAAAATTCCGTACAAAACGACAGTTATGTTATATTTAAACCTAATTGTTGTTTAATTAAGATAAGCTATAAATCTATAATTGGAACTGTAATTATAATTCAATTAAATTATTTAAAAAGTTCGCATGCTATAATTATAGCATAAATTCTACAAGAGTTAGCACTCTTAGTTAACTTTCTCTAAACTATTTGTAAAATTATCTCAATAT
>JANKYF010000008.1:60076199-60092582 GCA_029829435.1 Erythroxylum hondense
TGCGATGCCATATGGATATTTAGCGAAATTTTCTGGTAGTGAACCTTTATCGTGGGATACGTGTCGGAATGACCTTCAGGCATCCCGATGTGTACCCTATGATGAGGGGGCGCTACAATTAATCTTCCGCGGGTCTTTTCTTTAATTGTATAATTAACATGTTTCACGCATCTAGCATCACGCTCCCATGTACAATGTTGGGCTCCGACAGCGGGGTCCAGCATGACATGTTCCACACGTCCAACATCACCGATGTGAACTTCCTCACACACTCCTTCACCGAGCTGTCTTGCTTCAACCCCTTCACAGCTTTCCTCGCGAGCCATGAAGTGTTGTTGGGTAGGAACTGATCCATTAGCTCCTTTTTCATCTTCTCCCAAGTGTTGAAGGGAGGTTTACCCGCACTGATGTCGTTGGAGGTTCTCGTTCTCCACTACAGCTTCGCATCATCCACCAAGTACATTGTTGTGATTGACACCTTCTTCGAGTCTCCCATCGTTGCTGCTGCAAAGTATTGCTCCATGTCTCACAGAAAATTTTTAGGCTCTTTGGCACTTCATTTGCCATCGAAAACTTGTGGCTCTCACACCTTCACCATAGTGCTTTCCGCTTGGACATCCGTCTCATGCTTTGCCATTGCACGCTTGAGCACCAATAGATCATGACTCATCTCCTCACGAGCCTTCATCTGTTCTTCAAGTGCTCTCATTGTTGCCTGAAGCTCCCTCTCCAAGGCTACAATACGTTTCAACAAAAGAACTACTTCCTCATCTATTGGGGTTAGAGACTCAAGAACCGCCTCTATTCTAGTAACTATTTTCGTTAGATTACTTCCAACAGCCATCACTCTAGATTGGCTATGATACCATTTATTACAAAGATCTTCTTTGGACTCGAACTTCTACCGGAAGTTACAGCCAACCTTCGTGTGGTAATCCCTCTTAGGTCCACTTAAGCAAGATTCAACCTTCTCACGGAATGTCAACGAACAACTGCGTTAGTCCTCGAACACCTCACGCGTACGCAAGTGTTTAAAGTGTTTCTTTCACACAAAAAAGAACACAAGTATAACAAAGTAAAGAAAGCAACAAGAGATTTAAATATAGCTGAAGCTACTCTTTCATTGACCCTTAACAAAATGTTAACAAAAGATACAAGTACCTCCTCCATGAAGCACTCAAGGAACTCTTTACTCGATGCTTTTATAATAAGAACTCCCCCAAAAGCTCTCAAATCTCAAAGCTCTCTCATCTGAGTGATTTCTCTTAATATGAGTAAATGAGTAGGTCTCAACTTTAATGAGCTATTTGTAGGCTCCTTCAGATGACTAAGAGTCCTAATAGAACTTTACTAGATAAGATAAAAATAAATTACATCACAATAACAAGATAAAAGATTACCCTATCTAGGATTGATTATCTGTAACATCCCGTTCCCATATTAAGGGTTATGACCCAAAATTTCAGTACTTGCAAGCTCAAAGAGAAATTAAGACAATGCATTTTCTTGCTCATGCATCATGTTAGCATATATGCACATAAATACGGAATGTTTTCACATAAAAAGTGATATATGCATTCATTGACAACTTCAGGGTATAAATGGTATTAAATGTGATTTTTTTTTGAAAATGAGAAGTAGAAGGAGTTGAAAGAGTGATCTTAGTACGAGTTGTGATAAGGAAAGATTTAGAAACAAGATTTGGTAGTGATCTGGACAATATTCACTGAATATGCTTCAGTCCTTTAGTCATAACATTTCTCTAGTTGTCCAAACGAGATGATTCTTAATTTGGATTAATCTAGAGATATATGGCTATATTTTTTATGAAGACATTAAATTTCAGTTCTGTCTCTAAAAGTCTCAAAATTGTCATGAAGTGAAGAATTGGGTGCAGTGTTGGTGTATGAATGAAAAATTTTTCTTCAAATTTTAGGGGCAAATATGAACTTGATCTAGATAGCTTTTGACAAAGTTGCCTTCTTAAAAGTTGTATATCTTTCTTTTATCTTTCCAATGGTTTAACATTTGTAAATTTTGAACATCGGAGTCAAAAGTTATGATTCTTATAAGTGGATATATTCTGGATGCAAAAAACAGATGATAGAAAGTGAAAGGAAGAAAAGCAGATGATAGAATCGGGAGAAAATCTGGACTTGATCTAGATAGATTTTGGCAAAGTTGCCTACTGGAAATTTGTAGATCTTTATTTTATCTTTCCAACGGTATAAAGTTTGTACATTTTGGATATCGGAGTCAAACGTTATGATCCTTATAAGTGAAGACGTTCTGAGTAGAAAAACAGACGGAAAAAAGTAGACGATAAAAAGCAGACGGAAAAAAAAGTAGGCGATAAAAAGCAGACGGAAGAAAGTAGACGATAGAAAAGCAGACGATAGAAAAGCAAACGGAATAAAGCAGACAATAGAAAAGTAGACGGAAGAAAGTAGACGATAGAAAAGCAGATGATAGAAAAGCAGACGGAAGAAAGCAGACGATAGAAAGCAGACGATAGAAAAGCAGACGGAAGAAAGCAGACGATAGAAAAGCAGACGGAAGAAAGCAGATGATAGAAAAGCAGACGATAGAAAAGCAGAAAAGCAGACGATAGAAAAGCAGACGGAAGAAAGCAGATGATAGAAAAGCAAACGGAAGAAAGCAGATGATAGAAAATGAGATGATACAAAATGTAAACGATAGAATTGGCCTTCAAGGTCTTCATGAAAGTTTTAGATCCAGAAGTCCTATTTCCAATGGTCTAAAAACAAAGTCAATCGGACCTCTGTAGCAAAAGTTATGGAATTCGTACTGAGTCATGTACATTCCAGGTGAGGATATGAACATGTTGGATTATTTTGGCCATAACTCCTTCTCTAGACCTCCAAATGACTTGATTCTTGAACCGTTGGATTCGTAAGAACTTTCTCTATATCTCCAAAAAGAATCGAAGTTATCTGAATTGTATGAAGAGAGATTAAGTGAAAAGAGTGAGACGGGTGCAGTGAGTGTACTCTTAAAGGATATGAACTGGTGTTATCCCACTGAACATACTTTAGTGTTTTGATGATATCTTGATCAGTAGAACTCCAAATGAGATTATTTCTGATTCGAGGTAAACTAGAGACCTAGAGCTACAAGGTATCTAGAGGAAGTAAATGGTAATTTAGTTCCTAAGACTTTCAAGTTTTGGGCGGAAGTTATGCATAGTGTATTGTTATGGACAAGAACAGTCTAAAATGTTTGAAGTGTATCTTCTGAATCACTTAACCAAATTGAATTCTTTTGGTGTCTTTGGAAACATAAGACAATACAGAAGAGTCTTCTGGAAGAAAGTGTTATGTTAGAATACTTAAGGGTGTTTTTGGTAAGACACTTAAGTATAAAAGACATAAGGCACAAATAAAAGGACAAATGAGACAATTCTCACTCATTAAGGGCATTAATGGAAAAAGAAGTGTTGTTCTGCTTATAAAAGGAGAAACGTGAATGACAAGATTCGAGAGAAACAAAATGTGTGGATGTGAAAAGAGATAAGAGAGAGAAAATATGAAAAAGAATGAGAGAGAGAAAGAAGAGAAACCAGCTAGGGTTTCATTTGTGTTAACCCTCAAGAGAGATTTTGAAGTGTTCAAGAAGAGAATAAGGAAGAGGAAGAAAAGAGCTTCCATTTGAGCTGAAGATCTCTTCATTTGGTGAAGAATCAAGGTATGATCAATTGAATCTTTGGATTTTTGTAAAGATTCTAGTTTATGGAGTTTAGAAAATGCTTGGGTTTGAATGTTCTAGAATCAATTTTAGTGATTTTACATTGTGGGATTTTTAAGTGGATTCTTATTGAATGAGATTTGGTTTGTTTTAGGAAATCAAGAGAATCCTACCCAAGAACAAGGGGAAAGACAATTGTGACTTGGAGTTTTGGCAAGCAAACTAGGTGGGTAAAATATTTATGGTTATTGTATAAATAGGCAATGTGCCTAAATGTGTATATATGTTTAAATTACTAAGCTATGAATGGGAATTGGATATTATGAGATCATGTGTTCTAAAGCATATGCCCAGGATTGTCATTGAGCATGTATTACACATGGTCCATTATTACGATTGTGCATAAATGAACGTTTTTACTTGTGTACTTATTGATGATTGTACAATGGGTGTCTTGTATAAATAGGTTGTGCAGGTTAAGTGTCCGCATTCAGGCGTTCCCAGAAATTGAAAGCAAATAATAATCTAGAGCACTGTGAGTAGACCTAGATAGTCTCATTTTATTGTTTGTTCTGTTTGCCTTTTTGATATTAATTGAATTCTGAATGTGTTTGATTATATTGGGTTCCGGACAGGAGGTCTGATGATTGTGATTGTGATTTGGATATTGAAGTAATAATTGTATGTGAATAAGATGAACTAATTGCACGAAAGTATTTGCTAAGTGAACTCTGAATGTGCATTGCATATGTATGAGAAATGTTTCGCAACTCTACTATTGAATGCCGAACTACGGTCCAATAACATGTGAAAGTGAGAGAATGGGATTGATGCATTTCATTGCATAAGTGTATGAAATATAATGGCTGTTGTGACCAAAGTAGCCACCGATCAGAGCATAAAGCTCAACAAGTGGAAATGAGCTTCGAGCTCAAAAGTGAAACAGAGCCTCAGGCTCAACGTTTAATGAGCCCTGTATCTTCCAAATGGATAAGGGACAGTTATTAATGAGCCTTACATGGGACAATTTAGGCACTCGGTCACAACAAAATAACAAATGAAAAGTGAGCCTCATGTGCATTGCATATGCATAATATGAATGATTTAGTGTAATGAATATGAAGTGTTAAAGTGAATGTGAAGTGTAAAATAATGTGAAATGTGAGATGTATGTGTTATGTGAATTATGATTTATGTGATTGGGTGAGCCATCAATGATGGTCTCTCATTGAGTTCGCAAAACTCAACCAAAATTTGCAATTATTTTTTAGGAAAAGAAGAATACCCCGTTAGGCCAACGGGAGTATACTTATAGCATTCAAGTGAAGGATAGAGGTCGGGATCAGTTCGCTTCTGTATTGCATTTCTCTATTTTATATTGAATTGTATCTTCCACAACTTATTGTGTATATTTGTATTCTGAAATGATTCAAGTGTTTTGTAATTGTGAAAGGGCCCTAATGGCTATTGAAAATTGTGTTAAGTGAAAATGTTTATGAATGAATGTAGGCCCAATTCGAGTTTTGATTTCCGCATTTTGTGTTATCGATTGTGAAAAAAAATTATGAGCTTTTGAAAGATTGAGTGCTTTAGCACACCACCCTCGCAGGGCACGGATTCAGATATCACCATCAATGCTGAGTTCGGGTCATCGCGGGAGTGGGGTGCTACATAAAAACAAGATGGAAATTATATTAACTCCTTCACTAGGCTTTAACTCCTCGCTGTGCTATCTTATCCTCAGCAACGTATCCTCTCTTAGGTAATGTTTCCTCTTCTCGCTATTATATCCTCAACCAATTCAATCTATCTCTTGTTCTTCTTGGACAACTTGGTTAACAAGATCCTTTGGTAGGAAAGGAGAAGAAAACTTGAAGAGATTTTGCCTTAGAAGAAAGAAACCAAAGATGAGACACCTTTTATGCAATTTTTGACTAGCTCATGCAAGATAGGAGAGAGAGAGATAAATATGCAACAACTTCTTATTTTTCTTCTCTCAAAGAAAGAAGTCAAGCGCATCCAGTGCATCACATCCTTCCTTAATCAATCATAAAGAAGCCAATAATGAGACTTTTCTCATTTGTTTTAAGATGACTATATGAAAAGACCAATAACCTAAATGACACATCTCATTTGCGATTTTTTCATGAAAAGAAGGAAGATGGTCCATCAAATGCACCTCTTTCTTCTTTAATCTAATGAATGCTGAAAGGTTACATGCTGTCATTAAATAACAACCATTAAACCATTTAACGATAAGATCATTACTCCATTTAATGATGATAAAGCATGTTAAAAACCATCTTAAATATAGCAAACCAATGCTAAATGTGCAGCTAAACATTTAGCCTATCAAAATCAAAAATTCACCTCCTTTTATCTTTAATAACTTTGTTTTAATTTAATTAATCTAATTAAACAAATTAAACCAAAGTCTAGCCCAATTCTAAATGTTCATATGGGCTTCTAATTAGCAATTGATTGAAGCAAGTCCAACATTCAATCATAGGCTTAAAACCTCTATTTTTATTTCTTACCTTACTTGGTAACATTCTTAGAAGCCAAATGGGGAATCTAATTGGACTTACATAATTTAAGCTCCAATAAGCTCGAAATTAATTTAATCTCATTAGAATTAATTCTAATTTATTAACTAAATGTCATTCCACTAAAGACAATTATTTGAACTCTTGAATTACTAAATATTATGAGAACATATGTTTCAAATAAGATGTCCAATTGTAAACTCTAATATGAACCATATTATATCCATCTGCACAATAAAGGGTAAAATTACTGTTTTGCCCTTATGTTGGATTTCCCTTCTAGATATCGCGTTTTATTCTATATGGTGATTAACACACAAGATCTCATCTTGGTGTTAAGATTTGATGGGTAGCTAGTCCATCAAACTACTGGTGCCAGTTTAATAACCAAATCTTCTTAAAACATCTAGAAGCAATGATATCATTATAAACTCTTTATTTGAGTGAATATTCCCTGATACATGCTTCCATTAACAATTCCAACATGCAAACCCTGGATTAATTTTCTATAAAAATTCATTATGATCATATCAAGAATTATGATGAAACACTTATGAGTTCACCACTCATCAAGATTGTGGTTTATAGTAGCGAATGTTTAAGTTGTATGTTTTAAAGAATAAAGTGATGTTTTAAGATTAAAGTAATGGCCCACGTTATTCTTTAAAACATACTTGATTTTAGATTTGTTTAATAGTGTCATTCTCTATAATCAACTACTATTATGAAATGAAACTCATCATTCCCTTAAAGTAAACTTCTTTACTTACATAGAGATAAATCGCAACATTACAGTCTAAACCATAATCAAGCGACCAATTTGATTATTCCACTGTGAATCAATTAGTTTAGATTCTAATAATATACATGTTCTCATGCATCTCCATGTATATGTATATTACTTACAAAAGAATCTCAATAGTTGTTGACTAGATATATACTGCTCATACATATAAAACCAAACTCTTTTGTTTTATTAATAATAAATATTTTTATTACGAAACTATAAATGGAAGAAAATTAAGTTACATGTAAATACATTTACTTTTTAGGGAACTATATTTACATAACTCTAACAAAATCAACACAATATGCCAATATTACCTGCTATAAAGCACGATAATCGACTTGTGCCATCTAATATCTCTTAGAATCAAGACAATGAGAACACTCATGTAAACGTTGACAACCCCTTGTTAGATGAGTATTGATAGAAACTTTTCTACTAAAGTTAAAGCTTATATTATTAGAGAGATATAATAGGATGATAGATATAAATGACCACACAAAAAGGTTCAAATAAATAATAAACTTACCATAGAGCAACATACACAATTAAATGTTGCACTTTATCTTTTATATTAAGAGGCCTGATTAAATATTGAAATTGAACCCTTCATACAATCTCAATATTGAGCTTTAAGCATTAAAGCATTTAAAAAAAAACTAACAGTGCAAGTAATAAGCATAGACCTTGTGAATTTGAACTTATACAAAATCCAAGAAAAATTCTTAAGAATTTAACGAACAGGTTTAATCTTGAAGCTGTGTAGATGCCTTACCTTAATGATAGCAATCACCCTTTAAAAAAGGGTTGAAAAGGCATCAAACTTATAAAAATCACCATAAATATGAAAAGATAACAATTTAAGAGGTCTAAGAAATGACTTAAAGGTAGATGGAAGTATAGGGGGTGAAATTGTCTTTAAAGCACCTAAATATGTCAATAGAGCATAGATCATATTGTAGTGGAGGAGTGTAATATTTATTTCATATGTAGGAATTATAAAATAACGGAGCTACTAAACTCTGAAAGAAAGTTGATAAACTTAGAGGAAAGGTAAAGGTTAAGTTTTCTGGGCTAAAATCCCAAGTTAAGGTCAAACATTTTAAGGTTTGATCAATTTAAGACCAACCTTTTAAGCTTCTCAATAAAGGTCTAAACGTTTATAAGTCTGCTCAATTTTAAGTTTTTTTAGACCAAAATTAGGATTTTTCATATAGGCATTATTATTGATAGCCCAGTTGGTCTTTATATGCCATATTAAAAACACACGCAACTTACATAGATTTTCATATAATATGACATAAATAAAATCATTTAAGTTTTGTAGTAGAAACCCTAAATTAACTCTTATCCTTAGTCTATTCACCCTCTCTCTCTTCAAAACTTACCCAAATCTTGTTTGATCGAGCGTCGTGCCTCCTTTATGTGTCATCACTTCATGTATCATCGTCGATCCGCGTTCCTGTAGTGTGAGCCTTCTCTTTAGAAGTTTGACGTGAATGGGTCATTGGGTATTTCGAGATTTGAAACATAACCGAGTCTAAAATCTTAATAGAGATTAATAAGGAGAGAGAACTGATCTTCATGCCCCCCCACCCCCTACCCCCAAAAAAAAATTCTTCTTATTTATGATTGGATTTTGAACAGGTAGTGGAAGGTAATGATGTACTTGTATTCTCATTGAAGCCTTTAGTTGGTAATAACTGATGTTGCCTTCTAATTTTACTCCATTGATTCCTGTTAACTTCATAGTAAAACTATATGTTTACTCCTTGATAGATTTATTATGAATTTGTTATGTATCATTTACTATGCTTCAATTTCTCACTTTGACTTTGGGGTTTGTATTTCACCATTCTAACTTTGTCCCAAGCATTAGCTGCAGAATTGGGAATTTTCAGTGTTTGAATCTTCACTTTATTCCTTTCCCCTTTTTATGGAAAGTTTCCTTAACAATGCAATTTACATAACTTCCTTTATCTTCTTTAAATGGGTTTAATTATAGGGCTGAATAGCATGTAAAATATAATTGTTTTCATTTACATATTTTGACATGAAATGTCCTTTCCAATTTTGTTATGCTAATTACCCATTCAAAAAATAGAAAGAAAGGCAACATTGTATGTTGGATATGATCAAGTCTTCTCTTCCCCATCTACTTGACAATATGTATAAATTACTTCTTTACATTAGCAATTCAGTTTCATGTTCACCATTCTTCAGCATTTTTTGTTAAAGCAACTTCCCCTATCAATAGATTTATGTCACTTAGAACAACTTCCGTGGTGCTTAGCCATGAATTTTTTTCTCTCTTTTTGCTTGTTTTAATGTACACATTTTGACATGAAACATCCTTTCCAATTTTTTCATGTTAATTAGCCAATCAAAAAATAAGAAAGAAAGGTAAAATTGTATGTAGGTTATGATCAAGTCTTCTCTTCCCCATCCATTTGACAATGTGTATAAATTACTGCTTTACATTAGAAATTTAGTTTCATGTTCATAAGTTATTTCTTTACACTGGAAATTCAATTTCATGCTCACCATTCTTCAGTATTTTCTACGGTGAACTAGCTTCTCCTTTCAATAGATTTATGGCACTCAGTATAGCTTCCTTGATGCTTATCCATGTTTTTTGCCTCTGTTTGCTTGTTTAAAGATAAAATATGACATTCATGTAAGAGATGCAAATTCTTAGCAGCATACCAATTCAGTTCTTTAGACATCATTTAGCCATCACTGGTTGCATAATCAAGATTACAACATTGTAATTTACTTATTAGATGAAAAGGTAGATTAGAGGATTGTACTACATTTTTTATGGACATCAGTTGTGAACACTAGAGAATGAGCTCAATTAGTAGTTTTTCAAGGTAATAAGGTAGATTACAAGATATGGCTTGTTTTCTTGGTTTTAATGAAGGGTTTAGTGTTAATTTTTCAAAATTTCATGTTTGACAGTAAAGGAATGCATTCTAAGCTTGATTCGAGGTCATACAAGCTAATTTTTTCAACTTACCCCTTTGAATGAGGCTATGACAGAGAGGCTAAATATTGTTATTGTAACTTGATAGCATCTAGATGGACTTCCTACATTGATGAAAATCCAAGAAAAGTGTTTTATGGCTGCTAACTTTTTTTGATAATTTCGGTTCATTTTCATATTTTTTATATAAATGTGTTCATATATTTCGTTATGGAACTGCTGTTTTTGTTTCATTGTAGAGTAAAAATGTCTATGGATTTCATGAATAGCATGATCTAAGATTTTCTCCAAGATAGCTAAAGAATAGAGAGAAGATGCTATACCGTCAAACTAATCTATTAAAGGTTGAAGTGCCATAGTTAAGAGATATTTTGGAAGCTGAAATGATTGCACAAAATTTGAAGTTAACGAATGAGTTATAGGCTATGAGGAGTAGTAATGAAACACATTCATCAAAGTGTTGGAAATTTGTAGCTTGTTTAAGCTTTTGTTCACTAGTTTTACCTCTATTTGTTATCATAAATAATGAAGGCAATTCAGGCAATAGTTGAATGTTTAAAGTCTTACCCAGAAATGGTTTTATTTACTAGAACAGTGTCTAAATGCAATTGAGCTTACTGATAATGCCCATTCCTTTTTTTATTTGATTTTGTTTGAGCAAAATGTTAGGTAACTCAGGATTTGGGTGGAGTGGAGACTACAATTGTTTTATGTTTCAATGTGTGGAACCATATTATGATTGTGACATTAAGGCTTTATATGTTAGAGATTATGTGTTTTAAAATTATGGTTTAATTGTTCACTTGGTTATTCTTTGTATTAGCAATGTACATCTTTTGTATCCTTTTGATTTTTAAAGATTAGAAGTGATTGTTTTGGTGTTATCTTGATACTAGCAGATGAATTTTTGAGGTTGATGTGTCAAGTAATGGATATATTGATATAAACTCGTTCAATTCAACTAGATGATACCTTTTTTCTTTGCTTTATAAGTCTACCATGTTATATAAAAAGATCTACTAATCTCCTTTATAGTGTCTAAATGCAATTGAGTTTACAAAGTTATTTTTTGGAATACATATACAAATGGAGTTTCATCTTCTAGCATTCATGAACT
Organism: Erythroxylum hondense; assembly: GCA_029829435.1. Taxonomy (NCBI): domain Eukaryota; kingdom Viridiplantae; phylum Streptophyta; class Magnoliopsida; order Malpighiales; family Erythroxylaceae; genus Erythroxylum; species Erythroxylum hondense. Next base: position 60,087,341 of record JANKYF010000008.1, read on the forward strand.
TCAAGAAAGAGGAAAAAAAACCTAAAAGAACAAAAAAAGCAATTTGGACTAAAATTGCCTGTCATTGTTTTCATTTATATAATAACATGTAAATGCCAACAAGATCCTTACATTAATAACATTTGATATATATCCAACCTATCAACCATTGTTTATTACACAAATATCACAAAATTGATGGATATAATCATCATCCATTGTTCACTTCACAAAACACTAACAAACACTTTTTTTTTTTACATTTTCTCCTTTCCCTTTGAAGATACAACTTGACATTTTTTTACTTTGACTAATATACCCAGTAACAACTTGCTTGCTCTTTTTTTATTTTTGCCTGGGGTTTATTTCTCTCTAATTTCACCTTGGAGCCTGTAGATAAAATGAAAACGATATTAAATTCAATGTTTGGAAAGATGTGATAAACAATAAAATTTTACAATTGTATCACTTACATTTAACATCTACAACCTTGTCATTGGATTTATGTATATCAATATTCCTTCCATCAGTTTCTTGAACTTGTTATTTGCTTCATGTTGAAGAGAGGAGTATGTGACAGGCCTTTTTCTAAAATTTTTGCGTAAGAATTTGGGCTAGATCTACTAGCACGAAACATCCTTATTCTACTTTCATCTTCTGCAATGCCATAGCAAAGTCCTCTTTTCCTTTTAGTGGTGACCTTTGAAGATATAGAAATATTTATTGTTTCTAGAGCACCTCCAAGTGTTGGGAGAACAATTGAGGCTATTGCATTTGCATTTTCACATACATGAGTAGCACTTGAGGTGTTGGTAGTACTTGTAGCATTTATAACAGTAACAGATACAAACATAGTTACAAAGGCAGAGGCATTTTCTCCTCTTTTACGCTTCTTTCCCTTTTCATCATTGTTAGATCCATATGTAAAGGCTTTTATTGGTATTATTTTGTTAGTTTCAACTGTGGAGTTGTTTTCTCAAGTTGACTGTGAATTAGTTATGTTTTTCTCCATTGCAAAATAAGTTGACTGGTCTCTGTAAGGACTTTAAAACTGGGTTGGAACATAATATTAATAATAGCGAAAAGGAAGAAAAAAACTATCAAATTTCCACTACTATCAAAAAATCTTAGTCATACCAAAGAAAAAGACAAAATAACCTACAAATTACCTCTTTACCCTTCCAAGGATAACCTCTTTTGTTGTGTCCTTTTTTATAGCATTGACTACATGTCATGATCATGCCCCTCCTAGACATGTGGTCAACATTTATCTTTTTAATCAATTTTGTATTCTTTTGAGGCCCATCAAGGCCCTTTTCTAGTTGTTTTGAGCCTATCAAGTCTTTGTTTAAATTCTGGTGTCCTAATAGTTCCTTCACTACTAATGGGTCAGTCCTTTATACCAGCATTGGTTAAGTAGCCTTCCAATATGCGTTAACATATTCACTCTTCGATAACCAACTTGAAGTGTATTCTTCAATATTAACCCTCTTGTCTCTAATAGAACATATGGCTTGTGCATAAGGAATGTCAGATAGGGTATATCTCCTACAAGAGCATGTTTTGTCCTAAAACCTCACCACATATCTGTTCCCACCATGATCAATTTCGTACCCTCCTTCTCCATTATGATGTACTAAGCAATGTTGGCACTCTTATTAATAACTTCCCCTATTCTTGGCCTTAAGTTTCCTTTCCACTTTGCAGCCTTGTTTCTTTTTCTCAAAATTCTTTTCATCATTTCTCTTCTAATGTGCTCAAACAACCTTAAAACTAAAAATTTTCTTACATCAACCAAAGTCTTATTGAATATCTCACAAAAGTTATTGTCAACTAACTCAATCATAGAATCTTCACTCTAAAATGCCCTACACCATTGCTGAACTGGAGCATAGCTCTCAATATCTTCCACTGCCCTTTCCTTTTTGCTCTTATCTTTTTCATATTTTCTTCAAATTCTTTTACTGTACAAGATTTTGCAATTTTCCAAAAGTGATGAAACATTCCGTAGAGCATATTACCGACATTCCAGAGAATATTCGAACACAAACCCCATGGAAGCGGCATGTTAGAGTAGTCACATCAACTTATCATGGCATCATATAGAACACAAGCATTTTGAAGAACTAAGTTTCCTCATATCATTCATAGCCATGAGCTTACATTGTCATTACATTACATAATCCATGTATTTACATTACCAAAGAAATATGAGGTTCTTTGTATTTGATTCACAAACATAAACATTCATTACACTCATAATTCATGTTTATACAATACATAAGATATGAAAGTTCACAACTTTATACAATGCGTACAATATAAAACTGGGTGCTGGACCAAAATAATATAACTAGATGCTTCAGAATCAGCTAACCAGACCTTTGAGCCATTGTTGATTCCAAAATGGACAATACTAGGCTGCTACTAGATTTCCTTAAAAGCCAAGTCACCCCAATACTTGAAAATCAACATCATCGATGTGCTAACTCATGTCAAAACACAAATATCACGAATATAAAATCAATTTCACCAATATATCACATTATCCATAATCAATTCTCATTCATCGCATCACTTAGTTTATATACCAATTCACAATATACATATCATATTTCATAAGCATATTAGGAATATAAGCATTTCATAAATTCATCTTAGAATAATCCAATCGCTCATCTTAATCATTCATATCATCAACACATTCACAAGTATTTCATATCACTATTCAACACAAATCAATGGTTCTTTCCAATCATTCTCAGGATACATGTAAGGATATTTATATGCAAATGCATATGAGACTCCACTTTCCTTTTTATTTTCTTGTGACCGAGCACCTATTTAACGGTCTCATATCCATTACAATTATCAATTATCAAGTTTATTTCAGATACTGCCTTATACCCATTGTGAATACTAGGCTTATTAATAACTGAGCCTATGGCTCTATGTGAACATTTCCTAAGCTTTAAGCTCTTTTTCACATTGGTCATTCTGGTCATAACTCCTCTATCTAATCAGCATATTAATGTCATAAAATGCATCATTTCACATAATATACTATCAATCATTTTCATTTAGTATGCACAATCATTTATCACTTTCATCGGATCTAAGTCCAGAATTTAACATTCAATTGAGCACTCATTTTTCCATATTCGCATAAGTAGATAGCATTTCCAATACATTCCCAAATATTGGACTCCTCAAACTATCAATGCCCAAAATTTTTACTATCTCATAGGTAACAATTCAATAATTGGAATTTAAACAAAAACAAATCAAATCTAGTGAGAAAACATCTAGGTTGACTCACAGTATGCTTCATATTAGCTATTACCTTGATGATCTAGCAATGGCTGGATATTGTCGATCAATTTGTGCTTCTATATCATGCAATACACACATATCTACACATTACTAACTTGTTTAAATAAATGAGTACTCAATCATACGCATGTATATGTGTTATGTTTAATGCATGCTTAAATTGACTATCCTGGGTATGTAATCTTATTCACAAATCTTGCTCATTCATTCATCATAGCTTGTATGTATCCTATTTGCAATTAGGTTTATACATTAAGAAAACTTGATTACGCTAGATTCATCAATAATTCATTCACCAATCCCTTTCTAGCATAATATATTCACACAATTTCCCAATTCTCATTCATTCATACCAAATTCTCATCTCTCGCATCCTTTGGATCATATTTTCATCCATAAGAACACCGTCATTCCTTTAACAACTCACAATTTCATATTTAGATACATTGATCTCAAACAATCCATTCCTTAAGTTATAACCTCAATTAATGACCTAAACTTATCAAACCCTTAACCAATTAATGTAACAACAATATAGGTTCATTTCAAGCCTCAATCAAGTCCAAATACACCAAAGTAAAGTAGTTTATCCTTAGTTGGTTCAACAATTACACAAAACAGAATTTTTCGTTTAAGAAGGTACCTTTCCACGATCATGGAAAGGCGAAACAAAAAGTTTCCCGCTTCAATGCATAGCCCATAATCATGGAAAGGAGCTTATGCGGCTTCCACGATCGTGGGATGGGTGAACAGAAAGTTCACCACCCATTTCCTTCAATTTGTTTCCAGATTCTAACACCATCATAATAGTCCATTAATTATACCTCAATTATGCCTTAATTATACTTCAAATCCCAATCTAAAGTCATCCATTGAACAGTCTTTAACCTACAGTTTCATACATCCAAACAAAACCAATTCATCCATTAAATTTCCAGCACAACTTCATCATCAATACCACAACCAAGTTCATCCCGAAATAATCATCATAAATGTTATGCTAACATGTGTCACAATAGATTAATAAATCACTTACTTGTTCAACTCAAAACCTCCTCAATCATCAAGCTAATTTAGCCCTCTAAACATGCAAGCATAAAGCATACTCCAAGAACAAGATGAAAACACCAAAAGGGTTTCATCAATAAGATGAAGGTAGCAAAATTTGGAGTGAAAAAGGGAAAATTTTGAGCAAAATCTCAAAGTTGTAAGGGTTGTGTATAGGTGTCGATGATGAGAGAAGGAGGAGCAGTTAGCTTATGTAGCAAGAACGAAAGAAAAGGGGTCTTTCATGTGTATGTCGTTAGTATATATGTGTGGCAAGGATTGAGACACTTGGTAAGACACTTATCAAGCAAAGAGCTAGGTTATGCGTCATCTTCCTAAACTACTAATTATCACTTAATAATTTGTTCAATTGTCACTCAATCACTAGGCCATTTGTCTCATAATTTCCTAAGCCATTTATCACTCATTCTCCATTTCCACGTATCACTATTTCATAAGCCTAGCCAACCTAAATTTCCATGTATCAATTTGTCTTGTCCTTTAACATTTTTCATAGACTAGATGCACATATAACCTTATCAATCACTCAATTGTAACAATAAATTCCCAATTCACTAATTATATTCCATCAAACAAAATTCAAGTCATAATTAACACATAATTACATCATAATCATTTATGATCTTTCATACCCCCAGATATGTAAAATCAAGGCATATACTATTTTTACAATGTCTCTAAATCATAATTCATATATAGGTGTGAATATGATGAAGTGAATCACACGTTAATATATTGACAGTAATATGATTAGAATATACAAGAAGGGGGGGTTGAATTGTGATAACTTTTTCGTTAATCCCTTCCAAAAACAATTACTTGCTCTTTAAGAAAACTTATCGTTAATCAATGAATAACAGTG
>JANKYF010000008.1:60187655-60198279 GCA_029829435.1 Erythroxylum hondense
CGCCACCCTCGCGGGTCACAGGCTCGGATATCACCGTCGATGTCGGGTTCGGGTCTCGTCGGGAGTGGGGTGCTACAATTAATCTCATTAGATTCATCCTCAATTATTCCAACAAGGGTATCTACACCATGTTTAATATAAATATCAATTACACCAGTAACCATCATCTCATTAACCATATGTAACACGCTAGCATCATCTTCTACAACCGTCAATCCATTAGACAATCCAAAACTAGGCCTAAGATAGAAAAAAATATTGTTCACATTGTTATACCCATTATTGTTACATACATCAAATAGTTCAAAGTAGTTGAGTAAGTCAAGATTTTCACCCATATTAGCCAAGCATCCCATATGGTGAAACCTTAGAATTACCTCACCAAATGTTATTCTGCCAAACTATATTGTCCTTATCAAATGTTTGTAGTTCCCTCGCCTACTTCAGCAAGATTATTTTTCATCACCTTAATAAAATGACTATTGTCAGCCCACTCCTAAACAAATCAACAATAGTGTGTCATATATAAATTTAGATATCAAAGAAATAATAAGGCATAGTGTTAACATAAAAATATACTAGTGCATATATCACTAGAAAAGAGAACTAACCATCACTAACTTCCTCAGCATCATCCACAACCAAATTCATGTACTCATCATAACCTTATCAATAATCAATAACATCAAGTTTAATCAAGAGAGAGAAAGGTCATTGAAATTTAATGAGTATCTCAAAAACTCATACTAAAAATGATGTTATTTCTAAAAACAAAAAACATTAAATATAACAATCAAGCAAAAGGCCAAAATAACAGATGGAAATATAAAGATTGCAAGCAAATTATTCATTCTTAAAGCATGCCAGTCCTGCAAAAGGGGTAAATAATTTCCTAGAATTCTTATAAAATCTACAGATAAGAAGGGTTGCTTATGCTTCATCATCTCCTTTAGCAATAAAGGTATCACCTAATTTACTATCCTACATGCTAAATCTCATAAGTACCTTATCTCAGAAAGATATGCAAACTATAACATCATGCAGGTGCTATGTATTATACGCCATAACTAGATAACATTATCTAACATGTCACATGAGAAAAACCAAAATTAACTTTTCCTCTATTTTGATAGGCCTAATTAGAAATTCATACTAAACTAAACCCTTCTTGTAGGCTTAGTAACAAGCTTCAAATAGTTGAAGAACCATTTCAAGAAACTTTGAGGTTACATAAAGCCTCAGTCCTAATAAATTTATAGCAGCCATTACTTTTTGATAAGAGATTGAAAAGACACCAACTGATATATAATACCTTTAAATGGAATAACAGGTAGAGAATAAACAAGCTTTTCATACATTGAACTAGAACAGTTGTTACAAGGAATAATAGGCAATTTTCCACTTACAAATGCAATGCATTCATAGTCAATGCTCCTCTTTGAAAGGTTATCTCATATGTACAATCACACAAATCTTGTCAAAACAATGTCAAAGCTTTAACTACAATAACATGAAACAAGAATATAACCATAAATTCATAAAATGTACTATAAAAAAGATCAAAAGAGTAACTCATAAACTATAACAAGAACTGGAAAAGTTATCTTCCCAACATCCTCTTCAGCTTGCATTATCTTTTTTATACAACCCTAAAAAATTAATAATAAATCCTCTATAAGCCTTAGATAGACAGAGAGAAAGAAGAAGGGAGATCACACCATGATCAATAATTATCAAGAGTTGTTAGTGAAATGACTACAAAAGAGTAAATAGAAATCATCCAACAAAAAATATCCACATGAACTTTAGGGGCTCATGTAGAAAGACAAGTCACCAAAGATGTTGATTGAAGAACAAGCATATGTACTAAAAGCATAGATTTTGGTAGGTTTTGCAAAATCTTAACAACTCAAAATGGTACTGTCAAAGCTTCTCAAATGTCTTGTTCAAAGTTACACAAATTGTCAAACCTCAAACTTGAACATACTTGGTGATTGCTAGAGAGAACATTTATGCCGAAGGATTGGAATGTGAATCAGCAAGAAGGATTGGAGTGATCGAAAGTGATGATGCATGAAGGAGGGTGGATCAGTGAGAGGGATTGGAGTGATCAACTATGATCAAACAACCCTATTACTATGTTTTCGAGAGAAACAAGGGAAATGAAATTTTAATTTAGGGTTCCTGTTACAAAATTTAAATGATTTTATATACTTCCTTATTTTTTGAAAATCCACGTAAGCCATGTGCGTTTTTAACATGGCATTTAAAGACCAACTGGCCTATTAATAACGGCGCGTGTATGGCACTTCCTAATTTCCATCCAAAAAAGTTTAAAATTGAGTAGACTCTGAAACATTTAGACTTTTATTGAGCAACTTAAAAGGTTTGGTTTTATATTGATAAAACCATAAAAAGTTTGGCCCCAATTTGGGCTATTAGCTAAGTTTCCTATATTAAACACATCTTTGAACCATATTTTAAACTTAATTAGAGAATGGTATATGAAAAACTGATCTCCTCACCTAATTCCAATAGGGAGGATCTCAACTAAAAGTTACCACAAATTTCATATAGGTTTTAGACATGGCATTAAGGAATTTGAGAATTTAATTAGAAACATAAAGGATCTCTTGCATCAAGGACATTTGGAACAATTTTTTAGTGAAGGTATAAAAGAAAATATTTGTTAGTAAAGGTCTCAAATTTATGGGAAAAATTGATCTATGTCTCAAATTTATGGGAATTTTTGATCGAGTTAAAGGTAAAGGTCACACACCCCAAATCGGAGAAGTATAAATGGAATCCGTATGTGAGTGATCGTCAAGATTAATGGAGGACAAAGTAATTAAATCATATATTGGTTTAAAAGGCATGTACAACAAAAAAGAAAATACCACAACACATATTAGTAATAACAGACAACACATATAGAGACAAATAGTGTTCAAAAAAGGAGATGATTCGGGCTTGTGTAACCTTTATAAAGTGTGATAGTCATAAAGACAACATCATAAATTTTTAATTTAAGTGAATCATAACTACTGTTGACATCCTTTTCTATAATGATATAAGGAAATGGGACTTAAGTGACAACATTTCGAGTTGACTTATTTTTCGTTGATAAGATTTTATAGAGATAAAGTCCTACTTGAGGAGAAAGTGGATCTTCCTATCATAATTAGGGAATATACAAAATAAACCACCAAGTTGGTGGAATTTCAAATTATATACATACTTGTTGTGTACAATGCCATATTTAGTAGGCCATTACTCTATTCTACCAATGTTTTCATCTCACCATACTCGTTGTTTAGGAAATTCTATCTAACTTCATATTTATTTCAAAATTGTTTCTCTATATGAAACTTGAATATATTGTGAGGCAAGCCCTAACCATCTATGTTTAAAAAAAAAGCAATGGCAAGAGAATTACGGGTATTTACTAGAACCAATAATTGTGACAAGGTTAGTTTACCTCAAGAAAAATTGTTAGTTGTAAATATTCCTATAAAATTAAGACTTGAGCTAATAGATTAGTTAAGCAATATAAATCTTGACTAATTGCTAAAGGATTTACCCAAAAGTATGATACTGACTATAAGAAGACATTTGCTTAGCTCCTTTAACTTCAACCTGTAATCTTATTATAGTTACTGATAGAAATTTTTGACAATTATCTTAGATGAACAGTAAGAATGCCTTATTCAATAGTGATCTTACAAAAAAAGTGTACATGCAACCTTCACTTGGTTATCATCATCCACCCAATAAGGTTTGTTGCCTTCACAAAGCCTTATATGGACTAAAATAAGCTCTCCCTTGGTTTTCCAAATTTAGCCCCATTACTAGTCTCCTTGACTTTTAGACTAGCTCCTACCAAGCCTTGTTCATTCATAAAACGAATTAAGGATACACTTTTCTTCAACTTTACAATGTCCACATGATAATTACGAGCAATGATACTCAATGTATTTCTACTATTAAATCCTTCCTACACCAACAATTTGAAATCAAAGATTTGGATAATTTAAGTTATTTTCTAGGTCCTAAAATTCATCTAATGAATATCGCTATTGTATAAGAAAAATATGATGTTGTCCTTATCTCTCGTGCTAGTATTATTATCACCAAGAAAATTAACACCTTATTAAAATCTAATGTCCATATACATCTCTATCTCTCGTCTCGATTTTTTAATGTTGCTCACATTATTAGTCAATTCATGTTAGCTCCTCATACCACCCATTTCTGTACTATTCTTTATATGCATTATTACATCAAAGATACTAGTTTTCATGGCCTTTTTGTCATTCACCCCTATTTGAAATTGATAGTTACCTTATGTGAAACTATGTTATTCTAGGTATTATTCAACTTATGCCTACTTTATCATAGTTTAAAATTTACATGAGCCGAAATGTAAGAAATTCAATTTTGTCAACATCTACAAAGAATTATTTTTGATTAAATAATCTCTTTCCTGTTACTATGGGAACAATTAGGAGAAATTTTAATATAAATTTGAAAATAGGAAAGGTCTACATGTTCTTAAATTCGTTGAATCTATCACATCTTATGAGTCTTCTAGAAAAAATCGTCTATCAAATGTTTTCAACCATGGCTTGAATCATAAACTTATTTGTGAATAAAACCATTTTCTTCTGACATGCTGCGCTGTTTGAATGTCTTACGCCACTAACAGATAAGAGGAGAAATGGACAACATATTTTCAACATCCTTTCAAATCTCACTCACCAATGACAGACCTGTAAATTTTTGGAACAATTTCCCATTCGGATACGCTTGCTTGCGCCCAATCAAGGTCCAACGTGGAATCCTAATGTGCACAGCTGAAGGATGCCACGTGTGAGACACCCAATGGCTTATCTTTGGCACAAGGCTATTAAGTTCTCAATGTAAACCAGAGAAGAAGTAAGAAAAAATATCTAAGGAACATGATAACTACCTTGCTTACATTCGAAACCACACACATTTGATCCTACAATTTCGGAAAACTCTTTCCGTTTTCCACTCTCTCCTTTTTTTGTTCTTTTTATATTTTCTGCACAATGACAGAGTTACAGGCATCAACAAACGCACAATTATAGCTCAGCAATGCAGTTGGACACTCACTTTCCAATTTACATTCATGGAAACCCTCCACACAAATATGAAAAAGAAAAGGAGCAAAACAAAAAACAACTTGATAAAAGATTCTCAAGAACAGCTACTTGGAAGAAAAAATAAACACAATTACTTTTAGAGGATCCAAACTCTTAGGTGTTTGCCGAGATGAGATCCTCTGTCCAATATTATCCTGTTTTATTCTGTCTCATGTAATCTCAGTTATTTATTTTGCGAGACCTACATAAATAAATGGTTGAGATTTATTGGACAGAATAAGACAGGATAATATTGGACAGAAGATCTAGACTCACTTCTGTCGTTAATATAACGAAAAAGAACTTGTCTTCGTATTCTTTTCTCAATCATTAAAAGGCTGGTTTCCTCCTTTGTGTTACCCTTATTGGCAGTCCTCGTTTGGGAACAGGAAAAGGGCCATATTGGATTCCATCCTCATCTCCAACAACTTGCCACCTGCACCGAGCCATCTCAAAGTTAAGCAAAGTTAATTGTCGATTTTGTCCAAGGAACCCGTGACCTCTTTTTAGTTTTTATGCTCGCTATGAGCACTGTACACATCATACGGTGCAAGAGAAACAAAACTCTCTCTCTACATATACGTACATTATCCTCAAATTAAGACGTAAAACTTATGATAAGATGAGAAAAAAGACGTAAACAATGCTGTAGCGTGAAAGAGAAATGCAGAGCAAAGATGTGGTGTCAAGTAAACCAGTTCCTACAGAATACACGTCGTCGTTTTTTGTCGTGATTGGAAAGCATTTCAAATCACATATACGGAGCGGGGAATATATGTCTGTACTGAGGGGCATCATATCAAATCCATGCTGGCAACCGAGGAAGGTAAAGTTTGGGATTTTATACTTTCTTTGCAACTAATCAATCAATGACGGGGACGACATTGAAATTTCAGAAAACTTGCATGGATGGAATGGACAACCTTAGCCATAATCAAAATCTATGGACAGGGATGTTTCGTGGTGATCATGATTAGACACAGGGTCCACACATCTTCAACTAAAATTTTCGCCACACCATCATTTCCAAATCAAGGAAAAACAAAACTACAATGATTCGTATGTCACCTTTACTCGAAGAAGATTGTGGTTCATTCTATTTTCACCAAAAATAAAATAAAATAACAATGGTATGATATGAGTTTTGTGCTGTTATTAGGGAGTCCAGATCTTATGTTCAATATTACGGTGTTTTATTGTATCCAATAAATCTCAGCCGTTTATTTATGTGAATTATGTACAGGTCCTGCGTGGGTTTCACAAAATAAATAGTTGAGATTTCATGGACAGAATAAGACGGTAATATTAGACAAAGGATCTGTTCCTATTATTAGGAGTCCGGCTAATGCAATTTACATGTATAATCCCAAGAATGAGAGCCATGTGTATGAACAAATACCTGGATAAAGACAATGAAGTGTGAGAGATTTGATTACGCAAGATAAGTGACTTAATTTAGTTATTACTTTCTTCAATGTGAAAATCTAGGTTTCGTGCATGAATCACTCTTCTCATATATCACTTTCAGGTACCCTAAACCGAAAAATATAAACTATGAAAGTCAAATGATTCCTTTTTTGTTTGTGCCCATTCGGCTTTCAAAAACTCAGTCTCAGGTTAGCCCCGTGCGTAGGACCACCTCCACAGCCTAAAGAACATCAGGACCACCAGTATTGATATTACAGGCCCCGCCGTTCTCAGTTTTTCACAAATAAGTCGAGGATTGGACCAAAAGGACTTTTACAAAAAGCGGAACTGAACTAAAATTTACTGCTGATACCTGTAGTTGACAGATAGGTGGTGAAGAAGAATAAGCATCTCAAGCTTGGCAAGTTCACTGCCAGGACACGAGTGCACTCCATTTCCAAAGGGCATGTACGTGTTAGGCCTCGGTGGCACCTGCACGATCACAGAGTAAAACCATTTGATTACTTGTCCTTTCTTGTGTATATGTTCGAAACTCTTATCCATCACCTATAATACATAAAGCTTTAGATTTCATATTTTCAAACTTTTTTGAATAAAAACAGATCAGTTCTAACTTCATTATTTTAATATATGTATCTTAATTTTATGTTTATTAGGTGTATATTTAATAATTACGTTTCATTATTTCAAAATTCCATCACATCAAACTTATTAACTAGATGTAAAATGTGGATTATACACACACACATATATATACAGTACTACTATAATATACTGGATTTATGAATTCTCATAACTTTTATGTATTTTGACATTTGGTTACATAGCCTAGACGGCATGTTTTTTTTTTTATAGTCTCAGTTGCTATAGCTAAGTGTAATTATATGTATGTATTCTTCTTTTGGGATTTGAAACGAGAAAAAATTACACATAGTGGTACCTCGAATCTTGAAGGGTCAAATTTTTCTGGCTGTTGGAAGAAATCTGCGCAGTGATGAATGGTCCTGAAGAGTGGCAGAACCTTCCAACCCTTGGGAATGAAGTAGCCCTCAAACTCAACATCTTGGACAGCTTCTCTGAACGTGAATGAGAGTATACTTGCTGTTCTTAGTGTCTCCTGAATCACCTGAATTTAGTTTTGACTTTTAATTAATTCAAACAAAAGTTAACATTCTAACTACAATTAATGTAGTTTTTCAGAACAGAGACGATTTTTGCTTTTTAACTCCAAATTAATTAGGCAGCTATTGAGCTTAATTAGATGGATGATTTCACAGCGCTTGTGACATGTGATTACAAGCAAACTTAGCAAGCATTGTCTGGCTGTTACTAATATTCTTATTCTTTTGTGTGATATAAATTAATCATACCCTACTAGTCAACGGCATGCGCCTGGTATCATCCCACGTAAGCCGTCGATTGGCCTCAATTAATTCGAGTCTAATCCCTTCCTGTTCCCTCTGCAAAAATAAAGCCAAGCCAATGATTAAAGTGCAATGTATGGCGTGCAGTTTTGGCTGCCAAATTACGTGCCGCAAGTTTCTATTCAAAAGGCATTTTTATATTTAATCAATGATTGCTCAGAATAGGAAAAGGAGAGCGTAAAAACGAAAATCTGAACTGATAAGATGGCCATGAACAAAAAGGTTGATCTCTCTTCAAGGAACAAAGAGCAAAGAACACGTGTATGTTCCCTTTCTGTCTGTAAGAGAAAGGTAGGGATGAAGAATGAAATCATAAGCAATGTATAATGAAATTTACCGTGACTGCTTCTAATACGTCTTCGTTGTCATGTAAGTACTTCAAAACCCAAGTGAGGACACTTGCTGTTGTATCATGTGCAGCGAAAATCAGTCCAATGATGTTATCAGCAATCTGGGAATCTGTTAGCTGATTAAGCTTTTCATCGCTAGCTCCTAGTAGCACTCCAAGTAACCCTCCTCCTTGTTTCCCACTTCGCCTTCTCTGCTCCATCATTCTCCTTAATGTCTCATTTAGTTGCTTCCTTGCCTGTTTCAAGGAAAAAATTAAACAAATAACCCAAGTTGACTCCCATAATCTTGCAAAACATTTGGTCTTACGAGTGCTCGAGGCAATGTGGGCTTACTTTCATTGCTTTGTGAAATGGAGTTCCTGGTAAATCCAAAGGCATAGAATTGTAGCCCTTCTCCAGGCATTGGTACAGGTGTTTGATTCCTTCCATTTCCAACTCCTCCATCTCGCCAAAGGCTGAAATCATCGCCACATCAAAAGCATACTAGCAGACAAAAAGGTGAGAGAGACAAACTCTTTTAGAATCATATATAAGACAAGTGTTTCACCAGAGGAAATATAAATTTGGTTCTGTTGTTCCAACAAACTCACATAACAAACACGTACCCTTTTCATTTCTTGCAAAGTGTTGATGGTTGTATCTTTCCAGGTTGGAAGAAATCTGAGCACATTTCCTTCAATCTCTGAGACCGACCCTTTTATTGCAGAAGGTAAAAAAGAGGCCTGCACCAACTTCTTGAGCCTCGAATGATAAGCCCCTTGATGGAAAAAGAGAGCTTCAGGTCCTATCATTCTCTCTTTACTCGTTGGATACGTTGGCTTGAACAAGTGAGCCATGGTGACTAGCACAATCCTTGCTGCCTCTGGACTCGAAATCATCACACAAGGACAACCCAAGATATGAGTTTTAAATATGTCACCGTACCTACAAAGCGAACGAGGCACCACAAGTAAGAATATCGCCGCAGGAAATAAAAAAGCCACGTACCAACTTGTTATATGTAAGGAAACATAGAAGAAAGTAGACACGGAGACAACAAAAAGACGTATATAGATGACGAGGATGTAGTATCCAAAAGAGCTAGGTAAGGTGGAGTACAGGTGATAGTACCGTTTTCGCCTGCTGGAAAAGAAAGAATTTGGGTTTTCAGTATAGAGCTTGAGGGTCTCTCCAATATAAGGCCAGCCCATTGAGCCAGGTGGAAGGCGCTTGGCCTTGGATTGGCGCCATTGAAGAGAAAGAAGAATTAAAGGCAGGACCAAGAAACAGGAAAGAAGCAGAGGAATCATAATGAGGAAGACAGGGTGATGAAGAGAACAATAATAAGAAGTTCGCAAAGCAAAAGAGGTGGTGATGACCGATGAAATATAGGTTATATGAGAACAACAAAAATCAGAAAAATGGGAAATCAATAACAGAAATAGAAAGAGAGAGGTGGCAGAAGCCAAGTTGAACAGATGCTAGGAATTAGTAGCAGTGTAGTGGAGTAGGAATGGTGGGAATAAAAATATTGGCAGAGTTCTTTTCACTTATATAGACAGAGTGAAGGACAGGCGTCGCCCTGTTTATCGGAACACCTTGCTCTAGAGGTGCTTCTTTTAAGGACCATAAGTATATATAATTACTCTACATCATTCATCACCCTTTTCACTACCAATTCGTGCTCTCTCTGTTTCCGCTTGGGACACGTTGTCTTCGCTTTCCTGCTTTCACGCCACACGCGTTCCTACCGACGTGTAAATCCCCACCCTTCACACTTTCCTTTTGACTTGCATCTGTCAAAATACACCTATTTGGTTCGTGAATGCATGAGCAAGTTGTGGCCCTTCCAACATTTTATACATCATTACAAAATCAGATGTGAAATATTAATATAGAAAAATAAGACCTTCTTCTCTCTTTACAATTAATAAATTGAAATTTAGGGCTGAAAAAAGGATCTTCGTAAGCGACATTTTCCACTCAGGTTGACATGTTAGCAGTAAACTTCAAATCTTCTTATCAAGTTTTCTGGTATCACAAAGACATCAAACTATACCTACCCAACTTTGCCATGCTCCTTACTAAATGTAAATAGGGATGATCATGGGAGTCCAGGTCTTCTGTTTAATTTTATGATGTCTTATTGTGTCCAGTGAATTTCAGTCATTTATTTATGTGGGCCCTGCGTAGATCTCGCAGAAATAAATGGGTGAGATTCACTGGACACAATAAGACACTATAAAATTAGACAGAAGATCTTGTCTCTGATCATGGG
>JANKYF010000008.1:60642936-60657640 GCA_029829435.1 Erythroxylum hondense
TTTCAAAGTCTCAAAATTCTATTTTATGAAAATGCCATTACACACTTTTTACCGAATAAGCTGAGTCATGTGGACGAAGAGTTTGAAGTGGAAGATCTAAGTCTAAGACATTTTTTGTTTGGGCCAAGTACCTTGTAATTTATTTTTATGTTCTAGGATGGACAATCAAAAGTAGTGTTATTATTCATGAGATAAATGGATGCTAATAATATATGATATTATGTGATAGTATGCCATTTAGAATAATTGCCAACCCTAGGCTTTGCCATGCATTCATTATATATGAGATATATAATGAAACAATATAGGATGGATAATTAATTTCATCTAGACAAGATGATTTTTATTAAAACTTAAACCCCAAAAAATTGAGGGAAACAGGATGCTCATGTGAGAGTCAACGATTTCCATGTGATGGCCCATTTTCATGTAGTGAAGTGTTACTCCCCACCGGAGGACATGAATCCTAGATCTTGCATGGTTTGGGTCTCCTAAAGGATAAGTCCACTTATTAGTAACAAATGTGACCTCCCACCGAGGCATGGTTTGCAAGTATCTTTGGTGGATGAATCAAATGGTTACACACTCAACATAGTTTATCAATAACCTGCCCACTGTAGCTTTATTGATACATGTATGGAACAAATTATGGTGCTTCTCAAAAAGCTAAGCAAGAAGATGCTTGGTAGTTTTTTGAGTGGGAGGGTCCTAGTTTTTCTTTTAATAGATAAGATGGCCCACCTTCACTTAGTCTATTATAGATAAGAAAAATAACCATCATATAAAGTTTTAAATTTTTGTTAAGTTGTGTTAAATCTATCATCATGCATACATGCATCATGATTTTATACAAAGTTCCAATATTGTTGACTAGTATTCTTATGCTTTAATAATTTATATTTTCAGACATAATCAACCACAATATGAATCCACTCACTTTGCTATTGACTAATAACAAATTGGAAAATGGAGAGAATTTTAATGAATGGAGATGTAACCTTGACATTGTTCTTCAATATGAATGAATTTCATATGTATTAATGGACAATGAGCCTGCACCTCTAGGTGGCCACTTTTGAGCAAGTCCAACAACATGAGTGAATGGCAGAATGATGATAAGACTACTAAGTGTTATATTATAACTTTTGTCAGCGGAATGTTGCAAAAGTAAATTGCATGCATGAAAATTGCTATTGCAATGGTCCATCACCTACATGAGATGTTTGGTGTGAGGACTAGGTCTATAAGAGTGAAAGCTATCCAAACCTTTCATAATCTCAGAAAAAAACCTGGTGAACTGGTGCAGAATTACATGCTTAAGGTAATCTTTACAGTTACTGAGGCTGAGATGCTTTGGGCAGATATAGATGCGGACACGCAGTTGATTATGATCATCACTAGCTTAAACTCATCTTTTGAGAAGTTTAAGTTAGACTATGAGCTCAACAGCAAGGATTATGTCTTGAGTGAGTTGATGAATACCCTCTAGAGTACGAAGAAGATATGAACCCAGAAGCTAATGTAGCATCTTCTTCTAAGCCCAAGGGTAAGGGAAAGTAAAAGAAGAAGGGTCCAATGAAAAAGAAGGCCCAAATAGGGGTCAAGGCCTAACTCATGAAAAAGAAGGTCATAAAGGACACCAAGGGAAAGTATTTCCACTATGGTGAGAAGGGTCACTGGAAAAGAAACTGTAGGGTCTACCTTGAGTCCCTCAAAAGCAAACAAGGTATGGGTTTCCTAAGTTTGTTAGGAACTACAAATGTGGTAGATTTATCTAATTCTTGGATATGAGATTCAGGAGTCACTGACCATGTTCGCAATTCTTTGTAGGGGTTCCAGCAAAGGAAATGACTATATAAAGGCTAGTTTAAAGTCAAGATAGCAAATAGATCCCATGTTTTAGCAAAATTAATGGGAGTAATTATCTTAGACTTTCGTAGTTGTCCTAGGTTATATTTGGAGGATGTATATTACATCCCAATGATTGTAAGAAACATGGTTTTTGTTTTTGGTCTAATATAATATGGTTATTCCTTATATTTTGAAAATGTTGTTTCAATAAATGAGAATAATAATTTTATTTGTAATGAGATAATTAAACAGGGATTGTTCTTTATATAACTTATGACAGGCTCACTAAATACCATAGAATTAATAAAACCAAGACAATTAAATGATTTTAACAATAATTTAAAATATTTGTGGCACTTAAGAATGGGTCATATCAATTAGAAAAGACTTGACAGGTTAGTGTAGGATGGGATCCTTACGGGCTTCGATAATGATCCGTTACCCACTTGTGAATCTTTTATTGAAGGAAAAATGACTAAGGCCTCATTTCCTTCCAAAGGAAACAGATTTGAATCCACAATCAACTTGGTACATATTGATGTGTGTGGGCCCATAAATGTATAAGCTAGAGGAGGTTATGAATATTTCATAACTTTATAGATGATTGCTCTAGACATGACTATTTGTATCTGATGTACAGAAAGAGTGAGTCCTTTGAAATGTTCAAACAATTCAAAGCTAAAGCTAAAAAGCAACTTAGCAAGCTATTAAAATAACTTCGATCGGATCGAGGTAGGGAGTACTTATCTAGAGAGTTCCAACAATTTCTAATTAAAAATGGAATTGTTTCAAACTTGTAAGCTCCTTGAATACCTCAATAGAATTGTGTAGTTGAGAGGAGGAATAGGACTCTATTCGAAATGGTAAGATCAATGATGCCCTATACTAACCTTCCATAATCGTTCTCGGGATATGTTATATAAATGGCGACTTATCTTCTTAACTTTGCTCCATCCAAATCGATGCCTAAAATACCTAGGAAGTTATGGACTGGCCGAGTGCCTTCATTACGGCACTTAAGGACTTAGGGTTGCCCAACCCATGTTCTAAGGCTTGCATCCACAAAGATGGGTCCAAGGTTAGAAATATGTTTGTTTGTAGGATATCCTCTGGGTATATAAGGGTACTATTTTTACAGTCCTAAGGATAAGAAAGTATTTGTGTCAACAAATGTGACCTTTTTTAGGGAAGAATTTGTGAGAAATCACATAGGAATAAGTGAAGTAGTACTAAAGGAGTTAGCTATTTCATCCAAACTAAGAGTTGATTTGGATATAGTAGAACTAGATGTCAAAATAAATTCAAGAGTTGAATCAGAAGAGAAGCCTGAACATCAAGTAGTGCCTAGACATAATGGGAGGGTTATGAGACAACTAGACAGGTATCTAGGTCTAGGAGAAGGCATAATTGCCATCTCGGACCAAGAAGAAATGGATCCCATTACTTATACACAAGCTATTAATGATGTTGATGTAGAAAAATGGCTCAAGGTGATGGAATTGGAAATAGATTCCATGTACACCAATGAATTCTGGATCCTTGTAGATTTACCACTAGATGTAAAAGCCATAGGGAGTTAATGGATCTACAAAAGGAAAAAAGGATCTAATGGAAAGGTAGAGACTTTTAAAGCTAGATTGGTAGCTAAAGGCTATTCTCTAAAAGAGGGTATAGACTATAAGGAGACTTTTTCTTTACCTGCCATGCTTAAGTACATTAGACTTCTTTTTGCCATAGTAGCCTATTTCGATGAAATATGGAAAATGGACATCAAAACCACATTTCTTAATAGGGATCTTAAGGAGACCATTTATATTGCCCAACTAAAAGGATTTATAGAGCCAGTTAATGAGCATAAAGTATGCAAATTATAGAGGTCCATTTATGGACTTAAGCAAGCATCTAGGTCTTAGAACATTAGGTTTGATAAGTTAAAACCTATGAGTTCATACAAAGCCTAGATAAGCCTTGTGTTTATAAAAGGATACAAGAAGGTAAGGTTACTTTCCTAATCATGTATGTCAATGACATTCTGCTCATTGAGAATGATGCAGGAATGTTATCTATAATTAAAGGATGGCTAAATGAATAGTTGTCAATGAAGGATTTAGAAGAGGCTAGCTATGTTCTAGGGATCAAGCTTATAAGGAACCATAATGGACAAGCTGATATCCTTGTCTTAAATAACCTACATTGAGAACATGCTTAATAAGTTTGCCATGTAAGATTTCAAAAGGGGTTTCACACCTACTAGACATGGTATCAAACTTTTAAAGGAGCAAGCACCTAAGACCCAAAAGGAGGTCGAATGCATGCATAACATTCCATATGCTTCAGTAGTTGGAAGTTTAATATACTTTATGCTTTGCACTAGACCGATTATCTGTTACACAGTGGGATTGGTAAGCAAATTCTAGTCTAATCCAGGAATAGAGCATTGGACTGTGGTTAAGTGCATACTGAAGGATCTTCATAGGATGAAGAACTTAATGCTTATTTTCTCTACAAGTAACCTTATTCCAACATGATATACAAATTCTAATTTCCAATCAGATGTTGATTCAAGGAAATCAACTTTTGATTCTATATTTATTTTAAGAGGTGGAGCCACATTTTAGAAGAGTGTCAACCAATCTTGTGTTGCCGAATATAAAGTTTAAGTATGCTGCTCTTTGTGAAGAATCAAAAGAAGTAGTCTAGCTCCATAAGTTCCTGAATGATTTAGAGGTAGCTCCTGAGGTAGAAAAGGTCATTACACTTTATTGTGATAATAGTGGCGTAGTGACTAATCCTAAAGAACCTCAGAACCATAAAGCTACCAAACACATTGAGAGAAAGTTTCATCTCATAACAGAGATAATACAACGTGGTAAGGTGAATGTGGTAAAGATTCCCACAGAGCAAAACTTTGCTGATCTATTTACGAACATGCTGTCTCAAAAGAGTTTTGAGGGCCACCTAGCAAGGATGGGAATGAGGGATATGTCAAACTTGCTTTAGGGCAAGTGGGAGATTGTTGGGGTTATATACATATAGTGTCCTAGAAAGCAAGTGTATTTACATATAACTTAATCTTCTTCTCGTTAGTTTTTTAATGAAAATATTTATTATTAATGAAAAAAGAGTTTTGTTTTATTTTTATGAGCATTATATATCTGGTCATAAGGTATCAAGATTCTTTTGTAAGTAATATACATATACATGGAGATGTATAGAAAACATTGTATATTATTATAATCTCAATTAGTTGATTCACAGTTAAATAATCAAGTTGTTCGCTTGATTATGGTTTAGACTATAGTATTGCAATTTATCTCCTTGTCAGTAAAAGAGTTTACTTCAAGGGAATGATTAGTTTCATATCATGATAGTAGTTAACTATCGATAATGGCACTACTAAATGAATTTGGAATCAAGTATGTTTTTAAAGAATAAAGTAGGTCGTTACTTTAATCTTAAAACATACATCTTAGCATTCTTTTATTACAAATCACAATTTTGATGAGTGGTGAACTCATATGTGTTTCATTATAATTCTTGATACGATCAGAATGGATTTTTATAGAGTATCAATCCAGTGTCTGCATGTTGGAAATATTAATTAAAACATGTATCAAGGAACATTCACTCAAATAAAGAGTTTATAGTGATATCATCACTTATAGATGTCTTACAGAGATTGGTTATTAAACTGGTGCCAGTAGTTTGATGGACTACCTATCCATAAAGTCTTAACACCAAGATGAGATCTTGTGTGTTAATTACCATATAGAGTGAAACGGGAGATCTAGATAGAAAAACCAACATAAGGGTAAAAAGGTAATTTTACCATTTATTGTGCGGATGGCTATAATATGGTTGATAATATGATAAAGTTTGCAATTGGACATCATATTTGAAACATGTGTTCTCATAATATTTAGTAATTCAAGAGTTCAACTAATTGACTTTAGTGGAATGACATTTGGTTAATAAGCTGGAATTAATTCTAATAAGATTAAATTCATTCCGGGCTTATTAGAGCTTGAATTATATAAACCTAATTAGATTCCCCACTTATCTTCTAGGAAGGTTATCAAGAAAAGTAAGAAATATAAATAGAGGTTTTAAAGCCTATGATTGAATGTTGGGCTTGAACTAATTAATTGTTAATTAGAAGCCTAAATGAACATTTAATATTGGGCTAGACTTTAGTTTGATTTGATTAATTAGATTAATTAAATTGAAACAAAGTTATTAAAAAAAAGGGACGGCATATTTCAATTTTTCATAGCTAAATGTGCAGCTGCACATTTAGCATTGAATTGCTAAATTAAAGATGGTTTTTATCATGCTTTATCATCATTAAATGGAGTAATGATCTTATCATTAAATGGTTTAATGATTATCTTTTAATGATGGCATGTAACCTTTTGGCATTCATTTGTTTAAAGGAAGGAAGAGGTGCATTTAATGTACTCTCTTTTTCTTTTTTCATCCATAGCTAAAAATGAGAGGGTCTTATTTAGGTTATTGATCTTTTTATATAGCCATCTTAAACAAATGAGAAGATTCTCATTTATTGGCTTCTTTATGATTGATTAAAGAATGAAGTGATGTATTGGATGCACATCACTTTTTCTTTTATGATAACCGAAATTGAGAGAGTGTGAAGAAAGGTTCTTACATTTTTGACTCACTCTCTCCTCTCTTACGTAGCCTAGTCAAAACATGAATGAGAAGGGTCTCATTTTTGGCTTCTTTTAACTAAGAAAAATCTCTTCAAGATTTTTTCTCCTTTCCCACCAAAGGATCTTGGTAACCAAGTTGTCCAAGGAGAACAAGTGGCAGATCAAATTAGTTGAGGATACAAAAACGAGGAGAGGATACATTGACAAAGAGAGGATACAAAAATGAGGAGTCAAAGCTTTAGCAAGGAGTCTATATATTTCTACCATCTTGTTCTTGTATTAATTATTTTCTTTATACCGTATCAAGTTCTGAAACAAGTTGATTTGGTTATGTTGTTTCCAATGCATTTTGATTTCGAATTTTTTTTAAAATCAACCATTTTAGCCAAATCTTGCATGCTTTTGTTTTCGATCCAACATCCATGGTGATATTGGGAGGAAAACCATATCATCAGCTGCAAACTCTAATGATTTTCACCTCTTATCTGTATAACTCTTTTAACTATCCTGGGCCTCTTTCATCTTCTCTCGAGTGACTTTTACTTTCTAAGTGGTAACTTCCACCAATTCGACTCCTTCGACTTTGGCTGTACCAAGCTCATCCTAACATAAAGGTGTCCTGCACTTTCTCCCATAAAGTGCTTCATATAGTGGCATACCGATACTTGTCTAATAACTATTGTTATAAGCAAACTCTATCAAAGGAAAGTGTTAGTCCCAACTCCCTTAAAATTCCATCACACATGCTCTCATCATGTTCTCTAGAGTCTAAATGGTCGTCTCAGATTGACCATCAATATGGGGTGGAAGGCAGTACAAACTTCAGTTTAGTTCCCAAAAATTCTTGGAATTTGGGCCAAAATCATAAGGTAAATATTAGATCCCTATTTGATATTATAGAAACTAACCCTGTGTAGCTTCACAGTCTCATCGATATATAACTTTGCCAACATCTCCAATAAGTAGGTTGTGTGGATAGGTAAAAAATGAACAGACTTCGTCATTCTATCCACCATAACCTAAATAGCATCGTGATCCTTTAATGTATGAGGTAGTCTAACTACAAAGTCCATTGTCATATGTTCCCACTTCCATTCAGGAATAGGCAAAGATTATAACATACCCGCTGGCTTCTGATGCTTTGCCTTTATTTGTTGACAGTAGCTATCTCTAAGAGTTTGATACATCTTGGTACTACTAGGAAGCATAGCATAAGCCGAACTGTGAGCTTCTTCCAAGATAGCTCACTTGAGGCCCTGGTCATCTATCACACAGACTCTGTCTCTGAAGACTAACAACCCGTCTTCTCTCAGTCGAAACCCCTCACTCTCTTTAGATGACAATTTCTCCTTAATTACCTTTAACTCGAGATCATCGGCCTGTGATCTCCTGATCTCATCAAATAATGTTAGCCAAACTTCAAATTGTGCTAGTAATATTCTTTCACCCTCAGCCACTGAGAGTCCATGTTGGCTCCCGTTACCGGAACCCAACTCCCAACCAAACTTAGCTTGCTCGGATACCATCTATGTTGGAACCCATTACTGGATGTCTAACTACTTAATCCGAAACCTTCTAAAAGCTCTCATACTTGTATATGATTATAAAGTCAATTAAAGTCCTCAAACTAAATCGTGATGAAATCTAATTTCTAAGCTAAAATGTAAAACCAGGTCTCTAAGTCAAAAGAATCAGGGAATTCCTCAATCGGATCTCTATAATTCGCAGAATTGTCCAAAACGGAATTGAACGCACTATCAACACTCAAACCCGAACTTTCAAGAAGAAAGTAAAACCTAATTTGACCATGAAGGAAGTTCAAAATTATTGCAAAGTTTCAATTGCTTAAAGTTGCTTTCTAACTACTTACCAAATGAATAGTAAGTTTTTGACCAAATGAATAGTGATCGGCCAATTTCCGTCCCTCATATCTTTTTACTCCTAACTCCGAATAGGACATATCATACCTCCATGGAAAGATAAAAAGATAATCTACAACTCTTATGAAGGGAGTAAAAGCCAAATCAGTCATTAGGAGAGGTAAAAACCTACTGAAAGATTCAGCCCAAATAGAAAATCAATGAAACAGTACATTTTGCAGAATGAACAGTAACTGTGATCTTCCCAACCCCATAACTTTTTATTCTTAACTCCAATGATTATAAATCATACCTCATATTAAAGATAGAAGGATAATCTACATTTTTCATGAAGAAATCATAAATCAAAACAGTCTCTAAGAGGGTGAGAAAGCCCACCAAAGGTTCTGCAAAATTTTAACTTCCATCAACAGTAGCTGAAACTTTTCACCTCTCATAACTTTTTCATTTTAAGTCCGAATGTGACAAACTTTATGTCATTGGAAAGCTCTAATCATACACTACAATCTTCAAGAAGGCATCTCACTAAAACTCTCACTCTAAAATACTCTAAAACCCAAAACAAGTTGCTGTCCAATTTGGGAAAAATTGGAC
Organism: Erythroxylum hondense; assembly: GCA_029829435.1. Classification (NCBI taxonomy): domain Eukaryota; kingdom Viridiplantae; phylum Streptophyta; class Magnoliopsida; order Malpighiales; family Erythroxylaceae; genus Erythroxylum; species Erythroxylum hondense. The sequence goes on from JANKYF010000008.1 coordinate 60,651,932, forward strand.
AGCACTTCCCCTAAAAAATGCTCTAGCCAAAACTTTAAGTTGCTCTTCTAAACTCCATTACCTGCATAAAGCAAACTCAATATCCAAACCTCCACAACACATCTCAAACCAAATATCCCAACTCCAATGGCAGTAACACACTCTTAGGCATCTATCTATTTCAAAACCTAAATAAAATACAAGCTTATCCTTACTTTTATCAAATTCATCCATACATTCATACATTCTTAGAAAGTATATACAAAATACATTTCAACTTCAAAACCCTTATATTTACATGAAAACAAGTCGATCCAAAGCTTCAAAGAGCCTTTAGCTCGATTACATCCCAAAATCACAAAAGTAAAATTACAAAGAACAAGCTAATGCTTTGATTTCTCAAAACATGACTTCAAAAGCCAAAATGCATCGGAGTTCCCTCAATCCCGATGCGGTGACTCGGTTTCTCGCTCGACACCTGTGGAAGGTAAAGGGGGGTGAGCTCGACGGCTCCGTGGGTAATAACTTAATAAATGAGAAATACGCGAAAACCGTTATTCATTCATTCAATCTTTTCATACAAGTCACATTAAGAAAAACATTTTTAATTTCTCAAAACTCTTCACGAAATACTACACTTCAAACAATTATAAAATCAACAAATATCAAACAGCACATAACACTTCAAAATGGTTTGGTTTCGGTCCTAACAGGACGTACTGCACATTCCCGCATAGCGGTCATGTGCAGCCGTGAACAGAGGGGAGTCCGAAATCGGAACTCCTAAGCCACTTGCGGGCAGCCGGGAGAAGGCTATCAGAGGGAGACAGTGCACTGACTCTACGGAGGGGACCTGACCAAACCCATACAATTCACATATTCATGCTCAAAACAAACAGATTGCCCGAAGGCACTTTTCAAGACTTGACTTTCAAATTGTTTTCAAATCATATCATTATCAAAACTAATTCAAAAGTTACAAAGCATCGGAACTCATGTTACAAACCATTTAACAATCCATTCCAACATAAATTCATACTCAAGAATATCACATATAAGTGAAAGACATCACATAAAGTAATTCATACAAACATGCTAAGTCATTGGTGGAAAACATTAGTTTGCATTTATTAGAAAAACTTTAATGCATATTATCTCAAGTATTAAGAAATCACCCACCTTATAAGCTTTATTCTTGGACCAATGACCTTTCTCTTCATTTCCTCTTCTCTTTCTTGACCTTAATCAAAGCATAATAATTCTAATTAACAACAAAGCACAATGCTGGAATTTTTCCAAGAATATAAAAACTTGACTTTCATCTAACCTAACCTTCCCTAAACCTTTCCTAAGCTATACCAACTATAACCGCTCTCACTTAATCCATTATTTTCAAAAATTCATGCTTGAAAGAGACCCACCAATGCTGATTTTTTTCTTAAACTTTCACACCCTTCTTATTTCCTTTACTCTTAATGAACCATTTTACACCTTCCTTTCTAAGCAAGAAAGGCCAAATGCTAACAAAAAAAACCATGAATTAACCAATGATCAACATGCTGAAATTTTCAAGGAATGAAACAACTTACATTTGAAACTAATCTAACCTTCTCTTTCCTTCATATTCACACTTCAACCTACCATGATTAAGCAAAAATGCAAAATTCTCACATATTCACTATGCTGGAATTTTCCCACCAATATCAAAACTTGAATCTAACCCTACATAACCTCACTTAAACATTTCCTATACCATTCTTATGTAATATTAACTCAAACTTCTCTCAATTTAATCCATTATTTTTGAAAATCCTAACACCGAGGGCCATCCACACATGCTGAAATACAACTTCCATTTACACTTACCCATAATTTATCTAATCCATTAGCATCAAAACTTAGCTAAATAACTAATAAAATTCACAAATCCTCTAACCTATAAGAAACCCATGCAAATCAGATTTTGTTTCCATGGAAACTTGACCTTCATCAACACATAACAATTCCAACCTTACATGAATAGCTATTAGAAACCAAAGCCATCAAGATTTATCAAAGAAGATTCGAAATCCCTACCTTGAAGATGAATCCACGAAATCTTCTTTTTGCTTTTAAAGAGGAAGTATCCTCTTTCTCTTCCTTTCTTCTTACTTAACCCACTTGAATCCTCCTTAGAAACCCTACCTCCCTTCTTCTTCTTCTTCTTCTTTGATGGTCGAAACCTCTCCCTTCTTCTTTCTTCTTTGAATTTTCGAAACCTACCTCTCTTTTCTTTTGAATTTTCGACACCCTCTTCTTACAAGACTCTCACAAACACTTCTAAACCAAGATGAACTAACCTCTCTTCTTCTTCTCTTCATCTTCTTATCTCCACCGAAGGTCTCCTCTTGTCCTTTCTCTTAGGTAGTTTCGTAAGTTTCTTTAGTAAATGGCTTTGGGGATTGGCTTCTTAACTTATAACCTAAAGTAAAACTACGTAGTTTTAGTAAAGCTCTTCTTTTCCCTTATAAATTTCGTGCCTCCCCTCTTCACCTACGGCTACTCATCATTTGTTTCCTTTCTCCTTCATTTAACTTAAGCTAAAAAGACAAATTAAGCCCTCCTTCTAAGCCTTTAGCCTTCTTAACATTAGTGGACTTCCTAATTTGCCCTTTACACCAAACTATGCCTTTTAAAATCTGACATCTTGCCTCCTGATTTAGAGCAAGTAACTGACATAATTTGACAAAACATTCTTCTTGAAAAATGTTCCTCTATGTCTCATCTTTAAAATGACACTAAGAACTCTCCAATCGGTTCAGAAACGAAGAAGTTATAGCCGAAATACTATCGGACCTTCACAAAACCCGAGACTGAACATTAACATAACTTCAGTTCAGAAATTAACAATCTTAGGGATGAAATTAAATTTCGATCCCTTCACATGATTTGTAGCCCTATATCTTAACTTTATTTGGCCTCAAGAATCAACTCAATCGGAGTTCCACAGCTCCCGAATTCCGCAAAATACCGAACCATGTTCAGAAAATTATCCAACTTATAACCTATCCCAAATTTTCATTTTCCTCCTTCCCATTTGAAATTTCGTGGGCTCCCACTTAAAAACCCACATGCTCCCTTTCTTTTTCATTTAATACATGATCAACTACTTGCTAATGGACCTAGCCCAATTACTTCATTTAATACTCAAAACCTACACAATAAAATCCTCAATTTATTCCAACCAAATTAAAAATATCACATTAAACCTCAAAATAATTTAAACATGCTTAATGCGAATCGGGGCCCAACAGCAGGTGGGAGGGACACTATACTAAAATGTTTACTCTTCATGAATTTAAGATAAGCAGTGCCCACTATTTACTATCTAACCTCAAATAAGCTTATTGGCAACGAAACCAAACTTCGTTAACTATTAAAAAATCGTCGCAAATTAAAACAATTTGTCATTCCAATGGTCGCTGAATCCCGATAACAAAACAATATCCAAGACATTTTTCAAAATCATCGAAAAAATGTTTTGAATATACAATAATTTTGTAGTAAAACATACAACCAACGAGAACGAAGAATGTCGTACATATTATTTTGTGACGTATATGTTTTGTAGGTAAAGGTTTTTACCTACTAAACTGTAGTCGTAGGTTGTCATCATCATCACACCTAGTCTGAAGTTTCGTAATAAAACAAGGTGTGGAAAGGTCTGATAGTATGCAGCCTTACCCCTATATTGTAGAGAGGTTGTTTCTTTTAGACCCACATACAGAAAGTACAGAGAGGTAGATGTTGAATAAAGGAGTAAATAAAATAATACGCTGGGCACTGTACCATAATCAGTAAATAAATTTTCAAACACTAAATAAGGAAAATATTGGAAGGAGACTAGACCTGTTAGTGCCTTACACACTGTAAAAGGCCAGCTCCCCTTTTCACTTGTTACACTAGGAGTCTTCACTGAGAGAACCTATGGGTATGACCCTCATACAGTTTTAGAGTGAGAAATTTTTGCAACTATGAGTTATAAATTTTGGCTAGAGTTGTCGGCGAACAACTTGGACTTTTGGGGTTAAGCGCGAGGACTTTAAAGAATGTCGTTTACTCTGATCCTCTCACGCCAGACCTTCCTATTCCTAGCCACGACCTCCGTAAGGGCCAGTTCAGACATTTCATTTCTGATCACTTTCCTCCAGTTCTTGTAAGGTCTCTTTCGTCTCCTCTTGTAGCCAATAAGGGTTATTTTCTCACACCATCGTACTGGAGCATCAAAGGACATCCGGCTTACATGCCTAAACCACCTGAGTCTTGTTTCTCTTAACTTGTCAGCAATACTAGTCATCTGTAGTCTGTCTCTCACCACACAATTTCGGACCCTATCTCTTTTAGTAATATCACACATCCACCTAAGCATAGGCATTTCTGCTACCGTCAACTGTCATGTATGTCTACATCTAGTAAGTCAACACTCTGTCCCATATAATATTGATGGTCGAATCACCATTTTGTAGAACTTTCCTTTGAGTTTAGAAGGGATCTTTGTATCACATAAAACACTTTATGCACTACGCTATTTAACTCACCCAGATCTAATGCGTTGTATCACCTCTTTATCGATATTACCATCTCTCTGAATGATAGATCTGGGATATTTAAAACTAGATTTCTGAGATATGATGTCCATTCCAATTGCTACTGTCGTCTCTTGTCCCATCTGGCTATCCGAAAAGTTACATTCTAAATATTCCGTCTTGGATCCGCTCATTCTAAAATCTTTCGATTCTAATGCTTCTCTCCAGCATTCTAACTTGGCATTAACCCCTTCCTTGGTCTCAGTCACCAGGACAATATCGTCCACAAGTAACATACACCAAGGTACCTCCTTGAATATGTTTGGTAAGTATGTCTAACACTAATGTAAACAGAAAAGGGCTCAAGGCTTAGCCTTGGTGCAGTCCTATACCAATGGAGAATGCTTCCATGTCACCCCCTATTGTCCTTACGTTATTCAATGCTCCTTCATACATATCCCTAATTACTCTTATATAAGTCATAGGAACATCCTTAGCCTCCAAACACCACCATATGATTTCTCTAGGAACTTTGGCATATGCCTTCTCTAAATCTACAAAAACTATATGCAAATCCTGTTTTCTTTCCCTATAGCATTCCATTAGTCTCCGGAGCAGATGTAATGCTTTTGTTGTGGACCTACCCGGTCTAAAACTAAATTGGTTGTCCAATATAGAAGCCGCACTTTGGATTCTCATTTCAATTATCTTTTCCCACAGCTTCATGGTATGACTTAGTAATTTGATTCCTCGATAGTTGTGACATTGTTGGATGTCTCCCTTGGCCTTGTATAAGGGGATTAACCTACTCAATCTCTATTTATCTGTTTATCTGGCATTTTGGCTAACTCGATAATCACATTAAAGAGCTGAACTAACCACTCAAAACCGTAGTCGTAGGTAATTATTTTTATTTTTTGTAGCAGAATAGTTTTAGCTACTAATTGTTTCTTATAGGTAAATATTTTTAAAGACGTTCTTGTAAACATAGGTAACAATATTTTGTGACGATTTTATTTTGATAGCTAATACATTTTAGTGACAATTCTGTTTTTGTAGCATAATAGTTTTAGCTACTAATTTTTTGTTGTAAGCAAATGTTTTTAGAGACGTTCTTGTAAATGTAGGTAATAACATTTTGTGACGATTTTGTTTTGGTAACTAA
>JANKYF010000008.1:60659680-60676540 GCA_029829435.1 Erythroxylum hondense
CAACCTCAGTCAATGCAACACATTTAATGCACAGAAACTAACACATTAATCCCTATTGTGGGGCCGGGATGTTACATTTATCCTACCACTTGGCATTTGTCCTAGTTTAAATGTACAATTTAATCCATCAATTTCCCAATTCATAAAATTTCATTCCAATTTAATAATTGAAATCCAAACATACCAAAATTTAAGACATACCAATTCACAATTCACATCATAATCACTTAACATTTTTTATACCCCGGAATAAGTTAATTGAGTGCTTATGCTATCTTTGTAATGTGTTCAAACATAAATTCGTGTACGAATGCTAATGTCATGCATGTATATGCAATAAGCATGTTCCAGAAAACAGGATGTTACAATTCTCCCCCTTAAAAAATTCCATCCTCGAAATTCCTACTTGATTAGTCAAATAGGTAGGGGCAATGATTTCTCATGTGCTCCTCCATTTCTCACGTGACTTCCCCACTAGAATGATTCTTCCAAAGGACTTTTACCAATGGAATCACTTGGTTTCTCAATTGTTTATTCTGATAGCCAATTATCTTTATCAGTTCTTCAATAACTCAGATTACTTACAATTTCAACTTCCTGAACCGGTAACACATGAGTAGGATCTATCAATATTTCCTAAGCATACTAACGTGGAACACATTGTGAATCTGAGACATATCATCCTTTAAGGCTAACTTATAAGTCAATGGTCTAACTCGCTCAATGATTTCATAAAGACCAATGTATCTAGGACTTAACTTGCCCTTTTTACTGAACCTCAGCACTCCTTACCAAGGTGATACTCTCAAAAATACTTTATCTCTAACCTGATACTCCATATCCCTCCTGTGCTAATCCGTATAACTCTTCTGTCTATCTTGTGCCGCTTTAATTCTACTTTGGATAAATTTCACTTTATCCACGGTATCTTGAATCCATTATGGTCATTCAACAATTCTTAGACCCTCTTCATCCTAATATAAAGGTGATCAAAACTTCCTACCATATAATGCCTTATACGGTGCTATACTATTGCTACTATGATATTGATTGTTATAAGAAAATTCAATCAAAGCCCCTTAAAACTCCAATACACAAGCCCTTAGCATATCCTTAATAGTTTTAATCGTTCTCTCACTTTGTCCATCTATTTGTGGATGAAATGCAGTACTAAAGTTCAAATTTGTACCCAATGTTGTCTATAGACTACCCCAAAATCTTGACATAAATCTAGGATCTCTGTCTGATACACTGGACACTAGAACTCCATGTAACTTCACTACCTCAACCACTTATCTTTGATCTAACTGATCTAGTGAGTTATTCTCTCTCACTAGCAAGAAGTGAGCCGACTTGGTCAATCTATCAACAGTGACCTAAATGGCATCATGTTGCTTTGGAGTCCTCAGTAAACTCATAATAAAATTCATTGTTATTCTCTCTTATTTCCACTTCAGTATAGGCAAGGACTATAACTTATCAACCGGAGCCTAATGCTCAGCTTTTATTTGTTGACAAGTCAAACACTTAGCCACATATTCAGCCACTTGCTTTTTCATCCTTAGATAATAAAAATGTTGTTTCAGCGTGTTATACATCTTGGCTATACCAGGATATATAGCATAGGCTGCTAAATGTGCTTCCTCCAAAATCTCTTTCCCCAAATCATCAACATCGGGCACACATAATCTTTAGTTTAATCACAATGTATTATCTCTTAATTCAATTCTAAAATCCAAATTCACTTTCAACTTCTCAATTAACTTCACCACTTCTGGATCTCTGTTCTAAGCCTTCTTGATTCTTTCATGCAATACGGGTCTTAACTTCAATATAGCTATCAATAGTTCATTATGCCCCAAATTCAATTCAACATTTAGTGTTCTCAATTAAACTAGGCTTGGTAACCTCGACAACTGTACTTGAGCCACACTGCTATTGGACTTCCTACTTAATGCATTAGCTACCACATTAGCTTTGCCAAGATGATACTCAACTATACAATCATAATCTTTCAACAATTGTATCCATCTCTTCTATCTCATATTCAATTCCTTCTAACTCAACAAATATTTTAAACTTTTATGATCAATAAATACCTAAAAAGTTTCACCATATAGGTAGTGTCTCCAAATCTTCAAAGCAAATACTACAGCAGCAAGTTCTAAATCATGTATTGGGTAATTAAACTCGTGAGACCTCAACTGTCTCGATGCATATGCTATTACCCTGTTATACTACATCAGTGCACATCCTAAACCATAGTGTGAACATCACTATACACAATATATTCTCCAGATCTAGATGGAATAGCTAATACAAGTGTTGTAGTTAACTAATGCTTTAGCTCCTTAAAACTCCTCTGACAATCACCATTCCATCTAAAAGGCACATTCTTCCTCATAAGTTTTATCAAAGGGGCTGAGATCAGTGAAAACCCCTCAACAAACCTTCTGTAATAACTACCTAGTCCAAGGAAACTCCGAATCTCAATCACATTTTTTGGAACTTCCCACTTTAACACTACTTTTATTTTCTTCGGGTCTACTTGTATGCCTTTTCCAAACACAATATAACCTAAGAATACTACTTGATCAAGCTAAAATTAACACTTACTGAACTTGGCATACAACTGTTTCTCCCTCATTATCTGTAGAACCAATCTTAGATGTTCAGGGTGATCTTCTCTACACTTCAAATACAACAAAATGTCATCAATAAAAAAAAAAACACAAAATGATCTAAATAAGGTTGAAATACCTTATTCATCAAGGTCATAAAAGCTGCTAAGACATTAGTCAACCCAAATAGCATCATCAAAAACTCAAAGTGTCCATATCTCGTTCTAGATACACTCTTTGGTATATCAACCTCTATTATCTTCAACTGATAGTACCCTAATATCAAGTCTAACTTTGTAAACACTTGAGCTCTTTGTAATTGATCAAGCAAGTCATCTACCCTCAGTAGAGGATACTTATTCTTCATTGCCACCTGATTCAACTGCTTGTAATCAATACATAGCCTTAATGTCCCATCCTTCTTCTTCACAAATAACATTGGAGCTCCCCAAAGTGACACATTGGGTCTCATGAAACCCTTGTTCAATAACTCTTGCAACTGGTCCCTGAGTTCCTTCAGTTCCACAGGTTCCATCCTATATAGAGAAATCAATATAGGAGTGGTACCTAAAACAAGGTCAATCGTGAACTCTGTTTCTCTTTCTGGGGGTAACCCCAGTAATCTAGTGGGAAACATGTTTGAAAAATCTCTAACAATCGGAATTTCCTAAACTATCCACCCAGTATAGGTTTCAATCACATAGGCTAACTAAGCCTAACATCCACTTTGAATCAACTTCAAGGCATTCATCAAAGAAATCAACTTGGCTGGCATTGCTTGACTAATACCTTGAAACACTGCTATCAGTTGACTAGGGGATTCAATAATCACCTCTTTAGTTTAGCAATTCATTATGGCCTTATGATTATTGAGCCAATCCATTCCTAGAATTATATCTATCTCCTTAAATTGTAGTATTATCATGTCAGCTTCTAACTTCGCTGATCAATTTGTGTAAAACACCCTTTACATATCTCCCCAATTACTATAGTACTACCTACCAGAGTACTCACTACTAAACCACATTTTAGTATCTCTCTCACAATTCAATCTAGATTCTAGATGCGGCGTGATGAAAGAATGTGTAGATCTTGGATCTACCAATGCGAATGCTTCAAAATTAAAAATATTCAACACAATTGCTACCACATCTAAGGAGTTCTATGCCTCCTGTCTAGTGATGGCATAGACCCTAACTTGAGACTACGGCTGGTTACTCTGCACCTTAGTCCTGCCACTAGGTTCTTCTAATTATGTCCTCTAGCTCTGCCTCTCTGTACTGATCCAATAGCTCTACTCTGCTGGACCGTTGTCTCAGTCACTGTTCCTCTTCTCATTCTAGAATTTGGTCCTAAAGTCTCGGGATAATCTTTGATCTGATGCTCAATAGAGCCACATCGAAAATAAGCTCCTAATAACCTCCAACACTAACCACCATGCTTCTTACCATAGTGCTCACAATCAGGCATCTGTTAAGATTGCCTAGAGCGTAGTTGCCCTTTACCTCTACCAATCTGAACCAATCCACCTCTTGGTCAAAACCCAGTTTATCTCGATCTAGTCAAAAATCTAGATGATCTGTTCTGACATTTACTGAAGCTTATACTAGAATCAACCTGAGATTCGCTCTGTCTCTTCACTCTAGACTCCAGTCTATTCGCTCTGTCTATTCTAATCGAGGCCGATCGAAGTTCCATAAAACTACCTAAATTAGAAATAGCTAGCCTTATTTTGATCTCTATATTTAACCCATCTTCAAACCTCCTACACTTGTCCTCCTCAGTTGGGATTAATGTAGTTGCATACCCTATTAATTCAATAAATTTTACCTTATACTCTTCTACTGAGAGACTTCCTTATTTTAGATCCAGAAATTCTTTCATCTTTCTATCGAGATAAATCTTCGACAGATAATTCTCCTTAAACACCCTCAGAAAATCTTCCCAGGTCAAACTACAAGGTTTGGTGGCAATACCTAGTATAGTCTTCTACCACTAATATGCTAGACCTTGTAGAAGTGAGACTACATAATCAAATCTCTCAGCTGACTCACAATCCATCTAATCAAACACTCTTTCAGTTCTCTCTAGCCAACTTTCTACCTCAACAGGGTCTGTACTTCTGTAGAAGTCTACAGCCCCTACTTCCAAAGCTTATCATATCTCCTTTCCCTGAAAGCTAGGATTCTTAAAGGTATTTATACACACTCAAGTACAGGAGACTCTCTATTGGCTCCTACAGACTCCATGTCAGCTGACTCTCCTACTTGATCTTCTATGGTAGGTGACCTATAATAAAAATAATTGTGATCACTAACTGAGTCTCTCACTATTTATCATGTCTCAATAATCTTATATGTTCCTATGGATGCCAAACCATGCTCCGATACCAAAATTGTAACACACTACTACCATAGAGTATAAACCTAAACATCTAGAGGACATTCAAGTACATATCCTATAATGGTATGTTAGAGCAAACATAATCTCTTAAATGGCACCATAAAGAATATACAATACTTAAAACCTCAACACTTCATTTCATTCATTGACAAAAGTTTACATTATAGTCATTGAAACAAATATGTGCAATCCTTTATACAAAAGTTTTATATGACAAGAAAGGAAAAAATACAAGCTATAACTTCACTAATGTCAGCTGATAGACCTTTGAGTCATAACTTAATCAAAAATGTTCCTCTAGAAAATCTTAGGAACTAGATCTCCAGTCTCGTACATAAAAAGCCACGTTGCAAATTTTGATGAGTTTTGCGAACTTAATGTGTGAACCATCATCGATGTCTCACTTAGGTCAAATACACAAATATCACACAACCAACCATTATCACAAACATTCTTTCAAAACATGTATATCCCAATCAATCACATCATCATGGAATATCACTTTATCATCACAATTTCATAAAAGATTTCATAATCATAAATATACAAATACAGATGCATATTAGACTCCAGATTCGTTAATATTTGTTGTAACTAAGTGCCTTTCAGATACAGATACAAATACTAGCCCGTTAGGGCCAGTCAGATATAGAAATCACGGAGCAAAGCTTTATGTGTACAATTATGAGTTTAAAGCTCTTTTAAACTGGCTTCTATAATCACAATGCCTTTATCTGAAAATGTATTTTATAAAATGCATCAAATAACAGAACATGTCATGTATAACATTCACTTATAATGCACCGATAGAATCTCATATATATCAGACCTACGTCAGGCATTCAACTTTGGTTGAGTATACAAATATCATTCAAAATTTAAATGTGAATAGAACACTTCCAATACATTGTCGAATATCAAACTCCTTGAACCATTAAAGTCCAGAGTTAACAAATAAATCACAAACAGTTAAATAATTGGAAGTTAATAATAAATCAATCCTAGGAAGATCATCTATGTTGACTCACAGTACACTCCAATTGATGCTATTGGCTAGATGGTCTGGTAATGGCTGAATGGTGTCTAACTTAACCATCTAAAATCATACAAGTCACACATAACTCACATTAAAAAGTCGATCAATCAAATACTTGTTCATTGTGCATATATATACATATGTCATGTTCAATGCATACCTATTGACTATTCCGGGTATGTTTCCTCTATTCACATCTTATGATCATTCATACTTCAAAACTTATATAATTCATACTTTAAAACTCATATATGTATAATTTGAACTTAGGTTTACACCTCAATAATACAAATTTTTTCTAAGTTCATCACTCAATCATGCACTAAGATTCATAGCTCAACACACTTGATTATTATAACATCATCAATCAATCATTACCAATCCTTTCTTAATGAATTCATATGACATTAAAAAAAATTTAGATGAAGGGCAATGTGTGAGGTTCTTGGGGTTCAAATTTCAAGTCAATCAGAGATCTGGAGCAGAAGTTATGTTCAAAAGAATGAAGGGTGTTCAAAGCTGTCAAACACATTACACCTTCACTGTCACAATCATGCTTGTGCACGATTGTGCACTTCCAATTGATCCTCCTCTGTCATGATTGTTCTTTTACATGATCGTGCAACCCCTTAATGACCCCTTTCTATCACTGTGCATGATCGTGCACTACCTCTTATTCAAGCTTGATTCCAGCTCTTCTCAAAATAGACCTTCAGGTAAATTTTTCGTGGCCATTTTGACTAGAAAAATGAAGGATTTAGGTGAAACTTTCTTCAAACTAATCGTTCATTTATGTATTAAGTTTCTAATGACACCAATTTGATGCAATTTGGTTTAGGATTATGCAATTTATACATATAATACTATGGACTATTCCCAAACTGCAACAGAATCCAAAAACTCAACTTCAAGACAAATTTTGAAACTCTTAGACATAGAATTAAAATTTGATTCCTCCATGACAAAATATATCTATATGTCTCTAGTTTAATCTAAACTTAAAATCATCCCATTTGGATAAATACAAATCAATTTATGGCCAAAATACTGATGCATGTTCAGTGAAAACACTACAACTAACATATTACAACAATTCTTCTTCGCCAATATCACATGCATTTCAGTCCAATTAAAACATTATTCTTATATCATTTCACATTCCATAAAACTCAGATTGTTACTTACCTATTAGGCTTCCAATTCAGCCCAAAACTTTTGATTATACTAGTCCTCCCAAGCAAGCAAAAATCAACGCAAACTTATAATCACATTCAGCTAGTTTTCTGGCAATTTGGTGAAGGATATACGTATGGGTTTCATGCAACAAATTGGCTAGGGTTTAAGGAAATTTAAGAGAAAAACTGGAGCAATTTTGATGAAGGAAACAAGAAAGGAAGCAGAAACTTAGCTGCAGAAACTTGCTACCTCACAAACTAGGTGTCACTAACTTAGAAAGACATATGTCTTAAAGCATGTATTACATTTGTCACATCATGATGCTGCCATATGTCACCAATTAATCAGTCCATATCTCTCATTATAATTAGTCATCATGTCACACAATAAGTGTTCCATTTGTCACCAATTTAACTATGCCAAATATCACTTAATTATAGGCTAAATCATCCCAAATTTTCAAGTATCAATTTATCCTACCACTTGGCATTTGTCCTAGTCTAAATGTACATTTTAATCCATCAATTTCCCAATTCATAACATTTAATTCTAATTTACTAATTAAAATTTGAACATACAAAATTTAAGGCATACCAACTCACAATTCACATCATGATCACTTAACATTTTTCATACCCCGGAATAAGTCAATTGAGTGCATATACTATCTTTGTAATGTTTTCAAACATAAATTCATGTATGAATGCTAATGTCATGCATGTCTATAAGCATGTTTCGGTAAACAAGATGTTACATTATTGGGCCTTTTCCATCTTCAATGGGAAACTTCTACATTCTAGTGGGAGTGGACTATGTTTTGCATTGGGTCGAACCAGTGTCATCTTCATCCAATGATGGAAAGGTAATACAAAAGTTCATTAAATGGTTATTCAACTAGTTTGGATTGCCACGTACGATAATAAGTGATGGAGGTACACACTTTTACAACAGATCTTTTGACACTGTCTTAAAAAGATATTGAGTACACCACCGTGTTGCTACACCTTACCATCCATAAACTAGTGGCCAAGTGGAAGTTGTCAACAAGGAATTGAAACAAATTTTGGAAAAGACTGTGAACAACTCCAAAAAGGGTTGGGCAATAAAGTTAGATGATGCCCTCTGGGCTTATAGGACTGCTTTTAAACACCTATCAAAACAACTCCCTATAGACTTGTATATGGCAAAGCTTGTCATTTGCTGATTGAACTAGAACATCAAGCATACTGGATGATTAAAGCATTAAATTTCAACTAGAAGCAAGCAAGAAAAAAGAGACTTCTATAATTGGAAGAACAGGAAGAGTTTCATTATAATACGTGTGAAAACATCAAACTCTACAAAGTAAAGGTAAAGAAATGGCATGACTATCGTCTTAAACAAAAGGAATTTAAAGTGGGAGACACAGTTCTGTTATACAATTCAAAGTTAAGGCTACTTCTAGGGAACTTAAAATCTTGATAGAGTGGACCTTTCACGGTCATTCAAGTTTTCGATCATGGAGTTCTCAAACTAGAAAATGCTAATAAGGAAATTTTTAAAGTCAACGAGCATCGTTGCAAGCTATATCTCGAAGGAGCGATTCCCAAAGACAAGGAAGTAATTCCCTTTTGTTCGAACAATTAAGACGCCCCCAAGGTTGCAAGGTCAAGCTAAGGACCATAAATTAGCACGTTTAGTAGTTTTATTGAAATCATTAGGTTTAGTTCGAGTTGTTTGTGAATTCCAATAAAATTTTAGTAAATTTAATTGATCTAGAATCATAATTCCCTTACTCTTTTCAAGCAATTCTTGGATAATACAACAATCTCAGGGTGTTCAACTACCACCTCCAACACCATCACCACCTCCATCACCATGAAACTTGTTCTAACCTCCTTTCTTTTTAAATTTATTATTTATTTTTATTCTTATTCTTATTCTTATTTTTAATTTTATCTTTATTGTTATTATTGTTTTTTTTACCTTAATTCATGTTTTTTCTATCTTTATGTGTTTGGTTATCCCCTTCTCACATTGAGGACAATGTGTTGTTCAAGTGTGGGGAGGGTTACGTGTTTTATTTGAATGTGAATTTTGCATATTATAGTTGTTAGGTTGTATTCTGTGAATCATGTGAATGTATCAATGGCTTAGATAAATCGAAATTGATTTAATTTTGAATGTGATCTATTAGGTTGTAGAGAATTATTAGCTTGCAGAATTAGTGAACTGGGGGTTCTTTGATTAAATAAGCTACTTAATTAGGAATTAGTGCTTGAATGTAGCCCTCTAAATTTTCACATTCATTCATAATTTGAGGCCTCTTAACTTAAGTAACTTTTCTAGTATTTTTTTTTCATAAAAATGAGTAGCTAAAGCAACAAGGTAGGCAATTTAAAATTTAAAATTTGATATTCTTTAAATGAGTAACTATTCCATGGCCTTCAAGTTAAGAATAGAGCTAGTAGCTAGTTAATAACGTCATATAGCTGAGTAACCAGAGCGACACGCATCATAAATGTGTACCTTCGCGTAAAAAAAGCTAGAATGTCGTTATAACCAAGCAGCTTACTAAAAAACATGACTTAGTTGAGTAACCAGATCGACATTAATTACCAAAGTTTACCTCCGCATAAAAGACTAACTTCATGTTCATAAAAAATATATAAATAAAAAATAAATAAAATGTGTTTTCTAATAAAACCTACCGAACTTGTAATTGTTTGACTTTTCATGAAATCGTACTTAGGCTTAGTTATAGAGTTGAACGATCAAAGAATTATTAATGAGTGTGTGTAATTGAGAAGGGTAAACAATTTAACACTTGAGTCTGGATTAAAATATATATTTAGTTCAAAGCCCCAAGATGCAGATTTTACATGTTAATGATTTGCAATGACTTGGGTGCTTGTGCTTTAAATTAAATTCATTTCATTAAGTTGAAGCCATTGTCTCATTGCTGCATTGTGTGCTGTGTGAAATTTTGTGTGTTTATTGTTTTGTTTTCTTAAGGATAAGCAAACATTTAAGTGTGGGGATGTTGATAAGTGTGAAATACATCATGTTTTAGGGTACAGTTTGATATATATTTATCCGTTTATTCGATTATTTAGTATGTGTTTTTGGTAGAATTGTGTAAGTTTGTAATTTTTTTTTTCAAGTGTTTTTATGGGTTAGTACAAGCATTTAAGCTTAATTATTATGTTTTTGTGATACCTTGGTTTGTTTGTTAGTGTTTCAGGGTCAATAATGAAGAACGGAGAAATTTCAGAAAGACTTGGACCGAAACAACGGGCCACAATCGTGACATAAGCAAGAGAAGACAACCCACAATCGTGGTCAAATTACCACGATTGTGACAAAAGCATCAGACTTGGCCCACAATCACCACGATCGTGACTGAGAGCTTACATGTGGCCCATGATCATGGCCTACGTCGGGCAGACACATAGACACACACAAAAATTAAATTTTAAGGATTTTTCGAGTCTTTTTGACCCTAAAAAGACCCTAGGGCTACCACAAATACATCAAGTATAAAAAGAATGAGAAAAAAAGATGAAGAGAGCTTTTGATCAGCCACCACAGCAAAACCCTAAAGGAGACAACTTTGAGAGGTCGAGAAAGAGAAGAAGGAAGAGAGAAGAGAATACAATGCAGACTCGACGTACTTCTCAAAATAAGAAGCTTTCCGAAGTCATAGCCTCCCATTGTCCATCCAAGTTTTATTTCCTGTGTATTTTAGTTTTATTTGATTGTAGAATTGGGATATGTAGTTTGAAGATATAATTGAATTTTTGATTGATATTCTATACTCACCTTTGGAATATTATTTTTGACTTAATGAAATATGATTGTTTTATGTGTTTATTGAATTAATGTGGTTTAATTTTGCACTTCATATCTTGATAATAAACTGAGAAGGTGAACCAAGAAAAAAATGATTAAATTGGGCTAACGAGAGTTAGGTAATTTAATAGATTCATAATTAAATCAGGTTGGTAAATCTTGCGTAGAGAGATCACATATAGGTTTCCAATTGTTTATTAGAGAACTTAAGAACTGATTAGGTTTTGGATAGGTTGTTCATTGAGAGATTAAAACTTCCCATTATCTGATTAGGGTTAATACTTTAGGGCTCAATTATAACGCGAGAGAAAGTAATTGACCCTAGGATCATCTAGAGTTATTAATTCGATAAATCATAGTTGGTTAGGTTAGCATTAAAGATAGATAATTTTCCCTTTCTCTCTTTTGGTCAACTCACTTGGTTGAATTCTAGGGTGTGTTATGATCGTTCAGCAAATCAATTAATTTCCATTCTTTGTTATTCATTTTAATATGAAATTGTTAATCATTGTTCGTTGATTGTTTTTGTTAAGTGTTAATTGTCAATTATTGTTTTGTTATTTCATTTGGTTGTTTGATTTATTTAGTTCTCATGTTTGAATTTATTGTCTATTAAATAAATTTCTGTTTAATAGTTTCTGACCTTAGATTCTAAAATTAGATTAACCCTCTTCGTGGGATCGACACTTTGGGTACTATGTGATCGACCCATACAATTGCGAAATATTGAGGTTAAATATTAAAACTTACTAATATCAAAAAATCGTGATCAATAAGAAATGAACCATATCATGGGAAGTACTTACAAAAATAAAAAAGAAAAGGCAAAGTAGAAATATAGTTCGGATTCATAAATATCACATAACTAATAATGTAAAGTTTTCAATCAAGAAAGTTATCCACTTAAATGTGTATAGCTAAGGGAAATCATCATCATTCCCTATTTTCAATGTCAATATAAATTTTGCATAAAAACCAACTAATGCTCTTGGAAGACTACAAAAAACATAGGATGCCACCCAAATTATTTATTTCTTTATTATTGATGAACGCCAACAGCTACTTGTTACAGAAAAGGAAACAAGCACAAGTTTGCTAACATTAGTCAATTGTGATTTCAATAGAAATTTAGAACAATGTTAAATTTAATTTAAATTTTCAAACAAATTAAAAACTAATAATTAAGAACTAAAAAAATTGATCATAACAGAAAGGAATTGAATCTTGAAAATGGTTGACCACGACAACAATTGAGTAAATAATAACCATTTTTTATTTACAAAATCAAAGACTATGATTAATTGAATATAAGAATAGATAATTATTGAACTGTAAGGAAGTTATTTTCCTTTTTATGACATCTAAAATGACAAGTGAAAATAAGATGCAAATAATGAATATTAATATTTAGGAATTACTTAAAAGAAGTTTATGCATTTTAATGTTTCAATTACATTACATGTTGGAAATATTTGTTTTGTTTATTATATAATAATGATTGTAATTTAACTTATATGTTTTCGTTCATCTAAAATTTATGTTTTTCTAAGATTTTGATTGCTAATCAGTATTCAAAGAATTATAATTAAAAAATACAAATGAAAATAAAAATAGGGAATGAAAATAGGAATAGAATTCATGATTATGCGTATTTAGTATGTAATTATTAAGAATAAGATTACACAAGTTAGTAGTTATGCTAGTGCTTAATTAAAATCAAATTTTATGAATGATAATAAGAAAAATTTTGTTCATATTTAGTAATACATCATTTATTTTGTAATTTATTATTTAAAATGTTTTATATTTGATGAATAATTAACTAAAATTAATTTTCAACAGTTTAGTAAATTATTAATTTAAAAAAATTGTGAATAATTTTTTATAAGAATAAAATTAAAGCACTATGAAAAGGACTTGCTTTACTTGATATGATATCATTAGTTGATAAAAAACACAATAGGAAAGGGATAGAAGTGAGATTCATTATTCCTAATATTCGATTTAAAATTATATTTATAGCACTATTAAGAATAAAAATTTAAGATTGTTTAAATTTTATTCATATATTGGCATTCTTATTTTATTCATTTCCAATAATATTTAAGGAAAGAAAATGCATTTTAATTCTCACCTCTTCATTACTATCGCTAAAGAAGGCCTAATTGCTTTCTATATATATTTCTATTCTCATATATTATAGATATTAATTTAGTATATTGGCTTAAGGTTCCTTTTATTAATAACTGATTAAACTAATTACAGTTTTCGTTTCTTGTTTTCGAACAAAGAAGCAAATGCAGATAGCTGACAATATAATGAAGTTGGCAGTGGCCTCTGCGTTACCCATTTGGTCTCCTGCAAATTAATGCTTCGTATTTCTCTGTTGTTTCTTTGAAAACGTAAGCATATTAGACTGAAGAATTAGCAATAGTAATCATTGTGAAGGTTTAATAAGCAGTAGTCGGCTTGAAATAGACATGTCACTAAGCACAAGTCCACGACATAAAAAGTGGATTTGAAGTGCTTTTTTAGCAAAATTTTCGGAGAAGACATTACTGTTATTCTACAGCAAGAACAGCCATAGAAGAACTTCATCATGTTCACTGATAATACAAACTCAGCTCAATGGTTGATTAAACATAAAGTTAAGGAAAGGACGGAATTCCAACTCTCTGATGGTTACTTGACAAAAGAAAGTAAACTGCAGAAACTAACATGCAACGCAAAAGAGAATTTATTTACTATTCTCAAGATGCTGATTAATATCTGATATGTAATTTAACAGAGATATATTAATTTCAACATAAAATTCTATAATATTTTTTCTTTATCAAAGTCTACGTTAGTTAAGTGGTCATCAAGACGAAATTATAATTTACAACCTCACCAAGTAGAGGTCCCAGTTTCTTCTAATTACCTTCATGCACCAGAAAGTTTTTTTTTTTTTTCCAAGTAAAAACTTCGTCGATTCTTAGGTCTATGCATCTTTCTAACGATCCTAGGTCCACCGAAATTTCAGGTGAGTAGGTCTAAGAAAGAAATGATTGGAGAGAGCAGCATCAGCTTTCTCGGGTCAGGTCCTTCTCAGTTTGCCCCCACAATCCAAATGAAATGCTTGTTTAATTGATGAACTAGTCCTCCTGACATCAGATTTCTTTATATAAAGCCAGAGGAGGGGTTCGATCTGCTTTATATCTCTATTATTAATTTAGTCCTTGATCATGATCAGGGCAACGAGCACCACACTGTAGCTTTGTATCTTTCTCCGATCTTACTACAGTTCTTTTTTCGACACCTATAGTTACAAGTGGGCAAGGTATGGTCAGTCGTATCTTCCCCAGATTGTTTCATTAAATGGTGGACTGGTATAAATACGCAACAGAAGATATCTATATCCAGGAGTTAACATCTAATCCCCTGGTCGAAACTCCTCCTCTCTTTTTACAAATCCAACTTCTTCGTGCTGTCTTTTATCGTCATAACCAGTCTCAACTAGCGTTATCCTCCTGTTTTCTTCCTCTTTATGCAGTTCAACTTCGTGTATATAGACAGAAACGTGTTCTACTTCCTTTTACCCTTCAACCGTAGGTGTAGCCAGGTGTAGGTGACGAGAGAAAAATTGAACAAAAGGGGCTTGATCTCGTCAGTTTCCGAGTCCTTTTTTCAGTTTGTTTTTGTCTAGGCAGTTCCATACATATGTACAAGTTCATTCTACCTCACAATATACGCTCATCGAGACGCCCAGCGAGCAACAGTCAGTATTCGTTGATGCTGCATCATCAAGATTCACAAGTCCAAGGTTCCAACCCGAGTGGGGATAGGGTGTACAGAAGACCCACTTTCAGCTCTCCGCCTCTACTCGAAAGGTTCCTTTTCTTGTGGGAATCTTGATGATGCTGCATCAATTAATATGTGACTATGTTTCACTTCTCTCTTTTAGCTTTTCATTCAAAGGGAATCTATTTCAAACCCCGCTGATTAATCAAGTTGGATTAGGCAACTAGTTTCAACTGCTGGCCAGCACTACAGGAGGTACGCATGGCTTCTTTAACTTGGATATATTTCGGGTTACATACATATCTTCTTTAGTTTAAAAATCAATTATGCCTGGAAACTAAGCAGTACCATATATAATTTATAGCTCTTTGACTCTTCAATTCAGTTTTATCTGCAGTTATTGGCTTGCTTAGTCGAGTTTCATTGCCTATTCATACCGTTCTTCGTTCCCAATATATGCATCAAACCTAAGCTTTAGTCCTATAAATTTCTCCTTCCATTTTTCTCTGTTACATTTATAATTAACAATCTTTAACGCGCAAGTTACACAATATTTTAAATTAGGTCAATACGATTAGGAATTCTTTTTGAAGTTTTTCTTAAAAAAAAAACGAAGGCTGATTGTATTTGTAAGAGACAACTTTCACCTAACTATGAGATGAGATCCTCTGTCTAATATTACTCTGTCTTATTCTGTCGTATATAATCTCAGCCATTTATTTCGCGGGACTCACACGGGATCCACACGAAACTTATATAAACAAATGGTTGAGATTTATTAAACAGAATAAGATAAGGTAATATTGGACAGGAGATCTGGACTCTAACCATGGCTTCTACTTTATTTTTGCTAAAGACTATGGGTCACATGTGCAACAGCTCCAAATACATACGTGAAAGCATATAGTTGGTTCTACTTCTTGCATCTTTTAGATTTTCTGGTCAATTGTTAACTTCAATGCATCCCTATCAGCTTTTCCTACATTTGCGCTTGGAATCCAATACTGTGTGCCATGTGTACGATACGATGTTTTGTTCCAATTGTACGGAGTATATGAAATATTAATACAAGTTCATTATTCAAAAAATAATTATAATATGATTTTTTTAACCATCGAGATGTTTGATTAAGAATTGTATATTGATATAAAAAATAATTAAATGCAAATATATGTGCGTTGAAATTATCCTTTAATCAAATTTGGACATGCCTATATTATTTAAGGCTTGTTTGATTCATTTTATGTCTCAAAGAAGTACTTATTAGTTGAAGGAATTGCTTTTTTTTTATCGAGTTTTGAAGTAATTTTACACAATCATGGTGCATCCTCAATCAAAATATATTAATGCTTTAAAATGAAATAGGAAATAAACAAAATTTAGTTTGAACTAAATAAAAATCTGGATCATCCTTAAAACATTTTGTCTTTCCGTCTTCATGTATGTCTTTTAAGGTTTTGCTTCACTATTTATGTATAGTAACATATCGCACGGGTGCATGCATTCCAACATTTCATAAGTAAATCGTATTTAGTCATTAATTTGAAACGATATAAAGTGGCTAATCACTTAATTGTTTATTTTTAAACATAAGGGGATATATGCCTCATAAATAACAATCGAGCTTTTTTCATGTTTAAGCTTTCTTATTATTGATCAACACTCCTTGTGGTTGTTTGTTTTCACTTGATAAACATAAAGTACGTTTCCTTTCATTGTATACTATTCAAAAATCCATTGTAAAAGTCATAAGTGTTAGTTTATGTCCTACAACCAATTGCTTTAATTGTAATTTAATAGCAATTATTTAAAGGCATTTTTTTATCTTATACATATAAATATGTATATGATAAAATCTATAGGATAATTGTGCATTACAAATGAAATTATAATGAGATTATAATAATAAAATTTATATTACATTTATATATTATCCTTAAATGTTCATAGTAATTATTCTATTAATACTGAACATTAATAGAACGTAAAAAAATAACACATGTTTTGTTTTTC
>JANKYF010000008.1:60681393-60692717 GCA_029829435.1 Erythroxylum hondense
GATTTGCATGATTGTAGAAGAATAAGTTTTTATGAATTGAGATAAAATGAATAAGAAAGAAAAAGAAAGGAGAAAAAAAATTTATACCGATTCGAATTGGTTTAGTCTTAAGTTCCCAACGCGATAAGTTTAAGTTTTCGGATGTCGGATACTTGTTCAATTCAGTTGCTCCGTTTGTATGCTTGAATTCGATTAGTATTTGTTTCGCATTTTTGTTATTCGATAATTCGATTCATATTTCGATCCGTTCTTTCAAGTTCCGCCTTATGTTTCTGGTTCGGTTTCTTTCGCTTTACGATTCGATTTCGCTTTTGCTTTGTTTTTCGCTTTCCGCCTGATTTGCTTCGATTCGTTTGTATTTTGTTTCCGTATTTTGTTATTTGATTTTGCCTTCGGATTCGATTTATCCGATTTGATTTTGCTTTGGTTTTGGCTATTTTCGTTTCGTTTTTAGGTTAGGATCCGATCTCCGGATAGGGTCCCAACAGTGACAATGGAGAAGCAATTAGAATTGCACGATCGTGCATAATGAAGGTGCAGTGAAAGTGGATTGATGTGAACATCCTTCACTCTTTTGGCTATAACTTCTTATTTTGACCTCTAAATGACATGGGACTTAGACCACTGGATTCATAACACATTTCTATTAATCTCCACAGAAAATTATAACCATATGTAGTCATTTAGAAGAGATTTATTGATATAATTGGCACGGAATTGATGAGGAGTTATGGAAAAATGATAACTGGAGTATTATTACTGAACATGCTTCTGTATTTTAGGCATAACTTATTATGTAGTTATCTAAATAGAATGATTCCTGATATAGATTAAAATAGAGACATATGGATACAATTGTTATGAAGAAATAAAATTCCAATTCTTTCTCCATAGTTCTAGAATCTGACTTGAATTTGGGTATAGAATATTGTTACAGTTAAGGAATGGTCTCCATTATTTGGAGTATAACTTTTGGAATATTGAACCAAATTGAATGATCTTGGTGTTATTATAAACTTAAGAAAATAGGTAACTGTTATTAAAAGAAAGTTTTTCCAAATTACCTCATTTTTATTGTCTAATTGGTCATGGAAAATAGACCCAAAGGTTTGGAATTTTGGAGAATTTATAAGAAAGAATGAGAGTCTGGATATTGTATGATCATATAATGTTAGAATAACAATATTGAATGAATTGTTGGTATT
This sequence comes from Erythroxylum hondense, assembly GCA_029829435.1. Lineage (NCBI taxonomy): Eukaryota > Viridiplantae > Streptophyta > Magnoliopsida > Malpighiales > Erythroxylaceae > Erythroxylum > Erythroxylum hondense. Next base: position 60,682,599 of record JANKYF010000008.1, read on the forward strand.
AAAGTGCCAAGGACATGTGTATAATGGAGATGAAGGGGTGGTTCATATGATTGTGGTTGTGATCAAAGGAAATGAGTAATAAGTACCAAGTTAAAGTTAAAGTGAATGAGAATTTGATTTTTATAAGAGCAAATAATGCTAAAAATGAAATGGCGAGTAATTGAGTTATAAAATAAGAATGTGGATAAGATATGAAATTTGATAATATACCTGGGATTGTCAAGAACATGCATTGTACATAGTTCGTATATACATTTGTGCATAAATAAATGCTTATAGTTGTGCAAAGTTATTAATGTGTGTGTGCAATGTGTGTATTGCACAATTTTGATGTGTAGGATAAATGTCCTCATTCAGACATTTCCAGATCATGGAAGCTAATGTTAATCTAGAGAGTACTATGAGTAGACCTAAATGGTCTCATTTCATTGTTTGTTTTGATTGAATTTTTGTATTGATTAACTACTGAATGCTCATATGAATGTGATTGATTGTGTTGATCTCTGGACAGAAGGTCCGATGATTGTGAAATGTGGATGAGATATTGAAATTCTACTTACATGTGAATGTGATAAACTAAATGTTAAGTCAAGAAGACTTCACTTCTATTAATTTTGGTGACAATCAAATAATAATAATCTTAGAAATATATGAATTGTTTTGATAAGTTTGTTAAGTGTATAGAAAAATGTAAGTAACACTTAGTCATCCCAGATGATACGTCAGCAACAGACGATGCACATCATCACAGACGAAGAGCAAACAATAGACGAAGAGCAAACAACAGATGAAGCAGAAACAACAAACAAAGCAAACAACAGACGAAGCAAACAACAGACGAAGCGCAAACAACAGAAGAAGTGCAAACAACAAATGAAGAAAACAACAGACAAAACGCCAACAACAGACGAAGCGCAAACAACAGACGAAGCGTAAATAACAGACAAAGAGACAATATTAGACAATACAACAAAGGAAGATGCTCTAGTACGTCAGACAGTTAGTTAGTTAGAGTTAGTTATAGAACTTAACTAAATAACAGTCTCTTGAAGATTCAAGAAGCAGCTTTCAAGAAGTCAATGGAGACTTGGGCTATAAATACTAGTCTTAGTCGAAGACTAAAACAATTTTTTCTTACAAGAGAGAAAACTGTGATTATACAATACTTAGAGAAAATTTTGTATTCAAAGTGCGAAACAAGAGAGCGAATCCTACTATAACGAAAAGCATAAGATACCTTTCTTAGAGAGAGAAAGACAAAGTTGTAGCCTGGAGAGGCTAAGATAGTAGAAAGAATACTTTGTCAAAGAAACCTGAAGAGGCTCTGGAAGGGAAGAAAGAATACTTGTAAAAGTTGAAAAGTATAGTGAAATCTCAGACAAACTCTGAGAACTGGATGTAGCCTAAGGTTTGGAGTGAACCAGTATAAAATTGTAGCATCTATTCTCTAACTCTCATACTTTAATTTTCATATTGTTAGACGAGTAGATAAAATTACTTGCTATCTCAATACTTATCAATTTTTAGTAAAGTGTTTTTAGTATTCATCTGATAGTTGTAAAGATATTCAAGAAATCTCAAAAGATTAACAATTTTGAAAAGATTACACAATTCAACCCCCCTTCTTGTGTATTTTGTATACTTTACGTGATTCCTATATTAACAAGTGATTTACTTTAGTTGGTATTAGAGCTTGGCTTCCAAGAACCACCTTTACAAAGCGAGGACAAAGATCCATGGCTGAATTACATGTTTTTATAACTGAAGGACAAGATGTGGCTCTTCATAAAATCCACACATATTGATCTTTGGGATATCATCGAGAATGGACCATACACACCAACAGACGATGATGGCAATATCATTTCTCATAATAGATGATCAGCTGATTAGAAAACTCAATTTTAATTAAACTTAAAGGCCAAGTTCTTTCTGAGTTGTGCCCTTAGCAGAAGTGAATATGATAAGATTCATGGATGCAAAACTGCAAAGGAAATATGGGACACATTATCCATCATACATGAGGGCACAAATCAAGTGAAAGAGTCCAAGATCAGCATTCTTATACATCATTATGAGCTGTTCAAGATGAAAGAGGATAAGTCTATTGATCAGATGTTTGGACGATTTCAAACTATCTTTAATGGACTTAAAGCTCTTGGGAGAATCTACGATAATCAAGATCATGTTAGAAAGATTCTTAGGAGTCTTCCTAAAAGATGGAGAACTAAAGTTACAACAATATAAGAAGCCAAGGACTTAAGCTTGCTAAAGTTAGATGAATTGCTTGGTTCTTTAAAGATATATGAAGTAGAGCTTGATGTAGAAGATAAACTTAGAAGAGACAAATCTATAGCATTAAAGGCTGGTCAGAAGAATCAAAAGAGCTAGAGGAGTAGAATTACATCTTCAAAAGCATTAAAGATTGAAGAAATCAAGAATAATGATGCCAGTGAATCAGATCAAGAGTCAAGTGAAGAAGATGATGAACTATCCTTCATTTCAAGAAAGATTAGAAGGATGTGGAAAACGAAAGAAAAAGGAAATATAGATTTTTCTTTTAAGAAGAATAACAAAGATGAAGTCAAGAATGAGAAAATTTCTATCATCTGCTATAAGTGCAACAAACCAGGACACTACAAGTCTAAATTTTCGTTGCTCAAAAGAAAATAGTAGAAAAAAAAGAAAAAAAAGGCATGATGGCAACTTGGGAAGAATTGTATTAATCCAAATCTTATTCTGACTTAGAAGCGTCAATACAAGCAAATATATGCTTAGTAGCTGAGAAGGAATGCGACGATGAGGTAACTTCTAATTCTAATGAACTGCAAGAAGCATATTTAGAATTGCTAGAAAATTCATATGCTATATTAAAGCAATATAAGGCTTTAAAAAGAAAATTTGTTGAAAACATGAAGAACACAAAAGTGTTGGAAAAAGAAAACGTCTACCTTAAAAAACAAGTAGACGATATGAAAAAGAAAGTAACTATAGATAGATCTAAAGAAATGAGTCAATTGAAGCAAAGGATTAATAGTCTTTCAGCAGATATATCAACATTTATTGAAAGTACAAAAAAGATGAATGATATGATTGGAAAAGATAGACACCCGAATGATAAGAGTGGTTTAGGGTTCACTAATAGCAAAGTTCGTTATAATATGAGTTATGTTCCTAATAGGAAGCAAAAGAAACAATTTTCTTATTATTATTCGAAGAATAATTGTGTGACTAAACCCCAAAGGACCCAAGAAAATATGGGTACCTAAGAAAGAAATAATACATCTTGCAGATCTCCCTTTTTGAAAAAAGCAACCAGCACCAATGGTATTTAGACAGTGGATGCTCGAAACACATGACAGAAAAAAGGTCTATGTTCCTAGACATCCAAAATAATCAAGGATGATCAGTAAATTTTGAAGATAACTAGCAGGGCAAAATAGTTGGAATCAACAAAATTGGTAAAGATTCATTTGCGTCTATTGATAATGTTCTGCTAGTTGAAGGTTTAAAGTATAATCTAATTAGTGTAAGTCAATTACGTGATTCTGGCTTTAAAGTATCCTTTAATCAAAATTCTTGTGAAGTTAAAACAAGGACGGTTCCATATTCTTTTCTGCCAAGAGATGAAACAATCTCTATAAAATTAACTTAGAAGATTTGAAAAGTCAAAATATTTCATGTTTTTAGAAGATTTGAAAACTCAAAATATTTCATGTTTTATATCAACAAATGAGGAAAAACTGATTTGGCATAAAAATCTAGGTCATGTTAGTTTTAAACATATTTCCAAGTTGGTTAAACATGATTTGGTAAGAGGATTACCAAAAATTTCTTTAGTGAAAGTTGTCAAAAAGGAAAACAAGTTAAAACATCTTTTTCTTCTAAAAATGATGTAACCTCGTCTAGACCTCTAGAGTTGTTACGTATAGATTTGCTTGGTCCAACTAGAATAATAAGTCTTGGTGGAAAGAAGTATGGTCTCATAATTGTTGATGACTTCACTAGATTTTGTTAGATATTGTTCTTATCACATAAAGATGAATCTCTTAAGTGCTTTAAAGTGTTATCCAAAAAGTTACAAAATGAAAAAGGAATTTCTATCGCTAGAATTAGGAGTGATCATGGTGAAGAATTTGAAAATGAAAAATTCAGAATATTTTGTGAAGAGAATGGAATTTTCCATAATTTCTCTGCTTCTAGAACTCTACAACAAAATGGAATTGTAGAAAGAAAGAACAAGACGATTCAGGAAATGGCAAGAACCATGCTATGTGAAATGAATCTTCCTAATTATTTCTGAGCAGAAGCTGTGAATACAACTTGTTATATTCAAAATGGAATACTTTTGCGACCTCTTTTAAACAAAACTTCATATGAGTTATGGAAAGGAAGGAAGCCAAATATCTCTTACTTCCATCCATTTGGTTGCAGATGTACTATATTGAATATAAAAGAGAATTTGGATAAATTTGATTCTAAGATCAACTCAGGAATTTTTCTAGCATATTCTGTCTTCTAAATCTTATAGAGTTTATAATCTTGTTTCTAAATCTATTGAAGAATCTATGCATGCCAAGTTTGATGATGATTCACAACCAAATAGAAGAAACAATTCTGATGATGAAACTCTATCTACTCCCTTCGTTGATAACATAGATATGTCACCATCATATGTTTCACTTGATAAGGTAGAAGATATTACTAGTCTTAGAGAAGATTGGAGGTATAAATCCTCTTACCTAGAAAATCTGATTACAGGCAAAACCTCAGAAGGTGTGAGAACTAGGTCTAAATTTAGAAGAGAGGCAAATATAGCTTTTATTTCTGAATTAGAACCTAAGAAAATTGATGAAACTCTTCAGGATGAAGCTTGGATTTTAGGCATGCAAGAGGAGTTAAATCAATTTTCAAGGAAAAAAGTTTGGTCTTAGTTCCTAGACCCTCCAATAAGTCAATCATAGAAACCAGTTGGGTTTTTAAGAATAAACTAGATGAATTAGGTAGAGTAAATTCTAACAAAGCTAGATTAGTAGCTCAAGGATATAATCAACAAAAAGGAATAGACTATAATGAAACTTATGCTCCTATAGCTAGATTAGAAGCTACTAGGATCTTGCTTGCATATGCGGTTTGTCATGATATAAAATTGTTTCAAATGGATGTGAAAAGTGCTTTTGTGAATGGTTTTATTGATGAAGAAGTTTATGTAAAGCAACCTCCTAGTTTTGAAGATTCTGATAAACTAGATTATGTCTATAAACGTCATAACGCTTTGTATGGATTAAAATAAGCACCTCGTGCTTGGTATGATCGTCTAAGTTCTTTTCTGATTGAAAATAATTTTAGTAGAGGTCAAATAGATAAGACCTTGTTTAGAAAATGTATTAGAAATGATTAAATTATATTATAGATATATGTAGATGATATTATTTTTGGTGCAACTTCTGAAAAGCTATGTTCCAATTTTGAAAATCTTATGAAGAGTGAATTTGAAATGAGTATGATTGGTTAATTAAAATTCTTTCTTGGTTTACAAGTTAAGCAAACCGAAGAAAAGATTTTTATTCATTAATAGAAATATATCAAAGAAATGTTAGTCGAGTATAAAATGGAAAAGGTTAAACCTATGTCAACTCCTATCAATCCTTCGAACCTCTTATCAAAGGATGAAACAAGTAAGAACGATGATCAAACTCTTTTTAGAGGAATTATTAGTTCTTTACTTTACCTAACAGTAAGTAGACCTGATATATTGTTTAGTTTTTGTTTGTATGTAAGATTTTAAGTGAATCTTGGAGAATCTCATTATATTACTGTTAAAAGAATATTGAGATAATTGTCAGGTTCTACTGATCTATGTTTATTGTATGACAAAACTAAAGATTTGAGGTTAATTGGCTACTGTGATGCTGATTATGCTGGAGATAGGATTGATAGGAGGAGTACAAATGGAGGATGTCACTTTCTTAGTCATAATCTAGTTTTTTGGTCAAGCAAGGGGCAAAACCCAATTGCTCTATCTACTGCAAAGGCTGAATATATGTCAGCTGCAAGTTGTTGCTCACAGACATTATGGATTAAGTATCAGTTAGAAGATTCCTCCAAATAAGAAGAACAAATTCCAATCTTCTGTGACATCACAAGTGATATCAATCTATCAAAGTCCAATACAACATTCAAGGGCAAAGCATATTGAAGTCAGACATCATTTTCTATGAGACTGTGTACAATGAGGAATCATTAGTTTACAATTTGTTGAGACAAATCCACAATGGGCGGATATCTTCACCAATCCTCTGTGTGAAGATAGATTCAAAGAAATCAGATAGAACTTAAATATGGTAATGCTGAATAACCATTCGCCTTATACGAAATGACCCAATTAATTCACACAAAAAGAAGATAAAAAGTTGTAAGTTCTCAAGTAAACAGTAACGGTAAGTTATAGACGGTAAATTTTTAAGAGTAGACATTAGACAGAAAACTTCTCGAGTTTTTAAAATATCTTTCACTCTAGAATATTCTTGAAATACTTTGAAATCGAAATGTTTTATATGCTCAATCAAGACGATTCATCACTCTGTTCTCAATCAAGACGGTTCATCACTCTATTTTGAGCTTCAAGTTCGTTCGTTTCATATTATTACCTTCATATACTAACATCGTTACCTTGAGCAAAATACATTTGTTTTTTCAGTTCTTATTTTTACAGATCAAAAATGGAGCAAGTCTATTTGAGATGTCTCAATTGCATAATGTATTATGCATGTATTATGGAAGACATGTTGATTTCATCTCCTTAAAGGAGAATTAGATGGACATTGAACCAGAAATTGATGTAGCTGGCTGGAGTAATTTCTCTAAGGTTCGTGAAAAAGTCTATTTGAGATGTCTCAATTGCATAATGTATTTTATGTGAGTATGCTCCGAAGATACCGATCAGATCCGACACATGTGATACTGGCTCAGGAGATTGAAGTTGCTAGTAATTTAAACTATGTTGAGGAGCCGATCAAGATTGTGGGATCGTAGATCAAGCAGTTGAGGAACAGAGTCATTCCATTGGTGAAAGTCCTGTGGAGGAACCACTCGAATGAGGAAACCATATAGGAAACGGAGGAGTATATGAGGAGATAATATCCCCACCTGTTCGAACATTCAGGTAAGAATTTCGAGGATGAAATTTCTTTTAAGGAGGGGAGAGTTGTAACATCCCGTTACCCATGTTAAGGCTAAAATAATAAATGTAAGAGATTTACTAAGACATTAGAAATGCATTTCATGCTCATGCATTATGTGATATGCTCATGCACAAGAATATTGAATCTATGCACATTAAAATGGTTGTATATGCATTCATTGACATTTCATGTATAATTGTTTATAAATGTGATCATATTGGAATTGTGGTTTTTTGTATTGAAAATTGATTTGGACAGTGTAATTGTTGATTTAGAATTTTCGGAGAATTTTAAGAAAATTTCTAGAAATTGTGGGGTAATTTTTAGACTAGGAAAAATGTCAGGTGGTAAGACAAATGATAAATGGTAGTAGAATTTACTGTCAAAGGGCAATGGAAATTTTGATAAATGAATTTAGGATTTATTTACAAGTGTCATTGAAAATTGGAAGATAATTAGAATAGAAATTGGATTTAGTTTATAAGAATTGGACATGTGGCAAGTGACATGTCACTTGCCAAACAATGCCTTAAGTCCACTAGGTTTTTAAAGCCCCTTTTGTTGCCTTCCACGTTGTTTCTCATTAAAAGTCCATTTGGTGGGTTTTTTTGGCTCTTCCCAGCTTCCTCTTCGTGACTCTCTTCTCTCCTCCATCATCATTTTTCTTTTCTTCAATCACTACCACCTCAACTTTAAAGATTGCACTTTCCTTCATTTGCTACTAGCATATTTGCTATCTTCTTCCTCATTGCCGCAAGAAAACCTGTCCTTACCTCCTTCAAGATGATGATGAATGTGTGATGCTTGGGAGCTAGGGCTAGTGTGGTTTTTGAAGAATTTGAAGTGAAATCAAGTAAGTTATGCTTTAAATGTTATGGGTATTGTTAAAATGAAACTAGAATGATGAGAAATGTGGGATTGATGACTTAATTATGTGAGTTGTGTGTGTGTAATGTGGATGGTGAAAAATCTATGTAAATTTCTTGTTTTTGTAATTGTGAATGATCCGTAATGACCCATGATTTGTTATAGAGAAGTGTTGAAAGTTGAATGATCATCAAAGCAGTGTTTGGATGAGTGTAGAAAATTGCTTATGAATGGGTAAATATATATGCTCTGTTTTTTGTTAATAATCAATTATAGATCATGATTTGTTTGTGAGTGATTTATTGAGTTGAATTGGGTAGAAGATGATGAGGAAATGAAATGGAAGAGATAACCTAGGTATAAGATGAGTTAGATGTAAATGTTGAAAGTTTGAAAATCTGGAAAATGTTAGCAGAAAATTTCCACTAATACACTTTTACGTTTTAGCCATAACTTGTTTTGTAGTTATCCAAATGAGTTGATTCTTGATTTGAATTAAACTAAAGACATATGGCTATCTTTCTTGTGAAGAAATCAAATTTAAATTCTGCATTTAAGAGTCTCAAATTTTGATGTGAAAATGAGAACTGGATGTAGCAAAATTTTGGATGAATGTATACGTTTGTGTTCTATTTTCGGTGTTTATGAACACACAGGGAATATGAATTGGGTATGGATAATGTTGAGCTAAGCTTAAGGTATACATGAAGTAGTCATCAACTTAAAATGATGAATTTTGAATGTGAAGTGCTTGACACTTAGGAATAAGATATGTTATGGAAAAAGGGATAGAAATTTTGAATTATGAGATGTAGTTAAATGTGATGAATCATTTGAGTAGAGATTAGAAGATTTAATGAAGCAAAGTTGGTGTTTGAATTGATATAAAGTGGTATTGCATTAGAAGAGGTGAATTTGAGAAGATTATAGGTGAATATGATGTTAGAATGGATGTAGGAACCATTGGAGAGGCTTTGGAGGGAGTTTTGGGTCACATATGTCCGTTAAACAGACACTAGGTCTATTAAACGGACCTTCTCGAATCTGGAAAGCACCCCCAAGCCCGTCATTGTCGTTTACACAGGACAACTATAGTAAATTGTAAGTTTGACCCTCTAAATGGCAAAATCTCACTTTATGATCTTCATGAAAGTTGTAGATATAAAAGACCTGTTTCAAACCGTCTATGAATGAAATCAATAAGAGGTTTCTAGAGAAAGTTATCCCTATTATCCCAAGATAGGTACAATATGATTGAGGATATAAACATGTTTGATTCTTTTGGCCATAACTTCGTCATCTCACCTCCAAATGAAGTGATTATTAAAGTACTAGATTCTTGACACATATTTCTATCTCTCCATAAAAATTGGTAGCATTGTGAATTGATTTGAAAAGTTTGATTGAAGGAAAGTGAGGGAATCTGTTGGAATAGTATGAACTGGTATGATTTCACTGATCATGCTTGGGTATTTCGGTTATATCTTGATCTATAAACATCCAAATGAGATGATTTTTTATTTGAAGTAAACTATAGTAATAAGCTTACAAATGTTTTTAGAAGTCAAATTGTAATTCAGTCTCTAAGATGTTCAAATTCTAGATGGAAGTTGTGCAAAGTATATTATTTCAGTATAGGAATAGTTTGAAAATGTTTGAGGTATATCTTTCAAAATACTAAACCAAATTGAATGATTTTGGTGTCATTAGAAACATAAGACATAGGGGAACACTTTTCTAGAATAGAGTATGACCAAATTACATCATTTTCACCTTCTGATTGAATGTGAACAGTAGACTAGAAAGTATGTCTTGAAAAAATCTGAAGTGATTCAATGAGAAATGAATTGTGAATTTAATAGTGTTAGTGAGGCATAAACCTAAGTATAAATTATACTTAGATGAGTTTTGATATGAGAATGATAGTGTGATGAAATTGATGGTAAGATACCCGGGATTGTCATGAACATGCATTATACATATTTCATTTCATTCATGTGCATTGTTAAACACTTATGATTGTACAAATTGTGATGGATGTGTATGTTGTTTGTTATAGAGGAGCAAC
>JANKYF010000008.1:60762498-60773037 GCA_029829435.1 Erythroxylum hondense
ATTATCTCTTTGAATTTTTAAAATATATATCTATTATTACTTGTCATCATCAAAAAAGGGAAATTATTAACTTAAGGATTATGATTAACAATTTTGATGATAACTGTATAATATTTCAAATTTCAAATTAGATTTGCTTCCCTGTATAATTAAAAGCTTTATTCTCAAAAAGAAATAAAATCTTAAGAAATACCATTTTCTTTCTTGCAGGAACCTTCATTACGAACTTATCTTATTAGAAACGGTTTATCCGAAAGGATCCTACTAATTATGAAGGTCGTATATTAGCCACGTGATTAATGGAAGATTTTTTGGCAAAGTTAACATCAAAGTTATTTAGATTTGAATCTATCCAGTTGACTAAGGATGCAAAAAAAATGACTATTTAAGGAAGAGTCAATGCGACTGTGAGCAACAATTAAACACATCAAAAGCATATACATTATTGAAAGCGATATCTATATATAAAATTCTCTTATGCATTAGAATGTGGAATTCTATTGAGAGAGATTACTGAAGCTCATATCGAGCAAATCTCATTTTTATTTGAGAGCTTGTGGAAGCTAGTGAAATACTATTAGTGTAGACGACTGAAGGACTTTGAAAAATGTTAACTTGTGAACTTGAAGAGGCTCGTCAAATTATTACTTGATTTTATAGTGAAGCATTAAAGTTGAATACTTGGGGACTAAATGTACGCTTAGGTTGTAAATCGAACAATTATAAATTAATTGCTCCCTTCTTCTCTCTCTCTCTCTATCTTTTATATATCTGCATTATATTATGTGTGTGTTTATTTCAGCAAAAAGTTCCTTCAGCTTTATGATAGGTTATTTCTGCTTTTGACTTGTTGGTAGTTCCTTTCATTTTAACAAGTGCCTTATTTTTATTGTTTCAACATGACTTATACTTTAGCATGCTATTGTCATTTAATAAGATACTATCGTCTGACAGGTTCCTATTGTTTTAATTTTAAATAAGCCCCTGTCTTTATGCAAATTAAAAGTAACTTGAGAAAATTTTTTTAAGTCACATACAATTCACCCCCCTCTTGCGGGTATTTGCTTTATCATGTTATTATTGAGAAAAAAAATCCACATCTTTATCTAGTAAGAGCATCGATGGAAGCCAATCAACTTAGGATAAAACCCACCAACACAAAAGCCCATAAGCCAAAAAGTCCACAAAGTTTTCGGAAATGTAAGTTGCAAGCATGGTTGGAGCTAGATATGGCTTAACGTGGACAATTGGCTCTGCAGGGTTAGGATACAAATATATAGACGAAATCCCTGTTTTAATTGGATGTCAGGCTAAGAATTCGAATTTCTTAAGATATACATGCACAAGCATAGACTTAAGACCTATATTCTACTTGGAATTGCTCAAGACATAAATGCCAGGAATCCTTGGTATATACACAAGCATAGGCTTCATGAATAAAACAGAACAGGGTCCTAAGACAGGTTGATTAAAGTTACTCCAGCAACGCTCCTATTTTAAACTGTGTCAATAGCTGCATTTAGGACTTTAAACATTATGTTTAATATTTTTTCATATATAATGAAATTCTCTTGAAAATATTTTATCTACTGAAAAAAAACAAAGCATTAGTGGTGCCCAATCTGTCCCAGGTCTACTATGCTAGGTACCATTATCTCTTAGATCCCCATTCATCTAGTTGTAAGCAGACACAAGATCTACAATTTATATAGTCGTTTAGTCACTTTGATACATTTTAAGAAGCTAGTCAACCAGAAGAACAGCTAAAACATAGGGCAAGATTTAAACGTCATCCGTCAACTGTATGTTTCAAGCTTTAGGCACATGTACGTGAATGGAGCCAACAAACTGAGCTCTTTTTTTTTTTATTATTAGCTCACGAGATGTCTTATGAGGGTCTCAATTATGAGAAGACGCCTTTAAGCCATCCACTCTTAAATTAATCCTCGCTCGCATTGGGTCAGCCCATAAAGGACAAAGTACTGGCCAAATAAATTTCTCTATTCTCAAGACTCAAATTCGAGACCTCTGATTAAGAGGTGAGAATGCTGAACCACAACAAACTGAACTCTTTGATCATAAAATTGGTGGACCTTGAATGGACACGAAATAATGGAAACTTTGACCTGGTTTCTTATTCAGTCTAGTGCCCGTCGATTAGCTCTATATACAATATCACTTCCTGATCCTGACCGTCCCTTGTGCACTTCACATGTCTCCATGTGGGCTCTTCCAATTTCTCAAGCGTTTCCCATACCATTTAATTAAGCCAATAAAATTATTTTACTTTCCTGAAGAAAGTTGGAAGAGGTACATTGTATACCAAACACAACATACCATGTGACCTTATTTTGACCCATTCTATCAATCTCTTTGACCAATCCAATCTTTATCTTGCGTCCTGATCAGATGGTTTAAGTTCTTCAAGAAATACTCCTCGACAAGGCTATGCCTTTGGTTTTCTTGGGGTATAATTCGAGATCTTTTACATATATGCACACGCAAATGTTTGGGTTTTGATGGGATTTTTATGTGTCCATCACATGCCCAAAACATGTTCACCTACAACGATAATCTGTTTCTTTTATCTGGGCTCAGGTCAAATAGTCTATATATAGTCATTTTAATATTAGATTAAGGTCAGATGAACTGCTAGCTCAAAATTGCAAGTGGAGCTACAATTTCCGGTTGGTAATGTCTGACCTATATTCTTTCCTTTCAAATACGCTTTTTCTAATTGCCCTTTTAAAATTCGATATATAATCTATGATAACTATAAATTTAAATGGATAAAGAGAAAACAGAACCAACCTAAGTCAGTACATATATATCTTCCTCCACTCAAATATAAATTTAGTGTTGGGATGAGAGGAAAAGAATGGAAAAGGTAGTTTTGACATCTATATGATGTAAAGGACATTGTTTAGTGGATGCCACAGCTAACAACATTCGAACTGTGGTCATCTTAACCACTGAAGAAAAGGTCTACTCATAATCAATATTATATTCTTGCATAAATCCTTGAGTAACTAATATGTCCTTAAACCTATCGATAGAACCATCAGGTTTGAGTTTTACAATATACACCCATTTACTGCCAACCAATGATACATCAGATGGAGCAGAACTAATTCCTAAGTTTGGCTTCCCTTAATAGCCAAAATTTCCTCTTCCATGACACTCTTCCAACATGCAATTTCTGCTTCTTGTTTTTAACTAGAAGGTATGGAAATGGAATCAAGTGTGCCAAGATAAGCAATGGAAGGACCATACCATTCAGGAGAATAACCATATCTATTTGGAGGTTTTCCTAAGTTGGAACGAGTTAAAGAACATAGCTCAGTGGAGGAGAAAGGGGCGCAGATAATAATTTTGGACTAAGTGAACCTTCAGGAGTAGGATCTGGTTAAAGCATAGATGATGCAAATACATTTGAACTTAAAAAGTCAATTTATGAATTGCTTTCTAAATGAGAAGTATCAAGAAATGAAGGCTTGAATGACAAAGTTTCACTAATGGGATGCGTAGGTGTTTCAAAATGAGATAAAAAATAATATAAATTTTTTAAAAATTCACATGACATGAGATGCACATTCTTCTTGCTTGGAGATCATAGCAAAGATAACCTTTATACTTGTCATTGTAACCAAGAAACACACATTTGATACCTTTAGGTGATAATTTGGTCCGATCATGTGGAGGCTTTAAGACAAAACAAATGCAGCCAAAAACTCTAAGTTGAGAATATGTGGGGGATTTTTTACCATGTTGTTTTGTTTTAAAACACATATGTCGGTTGTCGACTGACAAGAAAAACAACTATATGAATGGCTTCTACCCAAAAACTTATGAGGGACATAAGACTCAAGGAGGAGGATACGAGCAATTTTAAGTACATGTCGATTTTTTATATTGATGATACCTTATTGTTTTAGGGTTTGGGGACGTGATAGTTGATGAAAAATCCCTTTAGTATGAAAGAATGTTATAATTAACTGTGAGAATCAAAATTCTCCTCCAGGGTCAAGTTATAAGATTTTAATAGTTTTTCCAAATTATATTTCAATCATGTTAACAAAGGCTTTTGCTACATTGGCAAGCTCAGATTAGCCATGCAAGAAAATACCTAAGTAAAACATGTATAGTGATCAATGAACAAGACAAAGAGCTTATATCCCAGCCTCGATAAGGATGCTGATTGCCCTCATAAATCAATGAATGAGATCAAAAGGTGCATAAGCATGAGGTGAGCTATGAAGAAAAGGCAAGTTGGTAGTCTTAATAAGAGCACAACTTTCGCAATTTAATGTCAAAAGGTCACAGTTAACATTTAATCGAATAGGAAGAATACCAATTTGAAATGTTCTTTTAACTCTACTAACATGAGAGTATCCAACCCATTGAAGCCAGAGATACCACTTTTTAATATCCAACAAAATGTCGTTTGAAGAACAAACAAGACAGCAAAAAGGAGAGTAAAATCTATTATTCTCATAAACTTGATTATGCAAGTCCAAGTGAAACAATCTTCCTTCATTATGCCCCTTCCTAATCACCCTTCGACTGTGAAGCTCCTGTATAGAACAACTAGAAGGAGAAAATTTAATAAAACAATTGTTATCAACCAATTGGCCTACAGAGAATTAGAAAGAGAAAGAGATTTATTCAAAGAAAGTGTTGCCATCCCTTTGATTTGGAGGAGAAAATTCAAGTTTAGAAAATTTGTGTTTATGGTTTGACATGTGATTAAATACGACATAGTCAAGGAACTAAGGAGATATTTTATTTTTACATGATAAACTAGCAACAAAAAAAGCAGAAGAAATAGCACCTAGTAGAGTTGCTTATAAGGTAGTTTGAATCATTTGTTGTGTGGCTTCTTAAGTGAGGTTCGAGGTACTTTTAGCAAAGCCACCTCTGTCACATTCTTCACTCGAACTAGTAATGAAAAATGTAGATTGGTTTTGTTTATTCTTTTGTAAAAGCTGACACTTATGTTTCATAAGTCTTTTCTTCTTATAATAGTTGCATTCATTCCTCTTTTTGCAATGGGCTTGTATATGTCCGAAACAATTACCAAATCAGCATTGAACTTTGCTAGAGTCTGCACCAAATTGTTTGATTTAGAGCCCACCATGTGAAGCTAAGAAAACAACACTAACACAATTAGTTTTAGCATCCAAATGAGCTTTGAGTATGAAGTTTAGTCTCCTCTTGAAGGTCACCAAAAATTGGATCAGTGTCCATTATGCCTCAATTGATGATGTTGGCCTTAGCATTCTCAAACTTAGGTTTGAGCCTTATAAGGAATTGAAGCACCCTGCTCTTGTCTCTTTCTTTCTTCAGTGCCTTAAATGTTGCACCTTTAATAAAGCTCAAAGATACCATATCCAATTCGGTCCATAATCCCAATAATTTAGAATAAAAAGTTCTTATGTCTCTATCATCTTAAAAATTTTTACCAATCTCATACTCAATTTCAAATTGTCTAACTTGATTTGCCTGTGAATATACTTTCTTAAGATAATCCCATATGGTTCTAGCAGTACAAAATGACCTCAAACTCAAACCAATATCTTTTTCCACAGAACTGGAAATCCAAGTGATAACTCTAGCATTATTTGGTTTCCATTTAGCCTTTTCTTTATTATCAGTTGGTTCTTTTGAGGACCCATCTAGAATTCCAGATAATTCTTTCCCTTCTATGAACATATGAAGATAAAATTCCCATAGAGGATAGTTCCTCCCATTAAAATTAACAGATATTGTATCAGATTTTTCACAATCTATGATATCACAAGAGAGTTATAGATTGCACCTAAATGTTTGTTGATATCGAAGATAAAATGTTAAAAATACAAACTAATTGCTTGTAATAGCCAAGAAGTTGATCCAAAATATGTTTCTGACGAATGAATTCTAGAATGGCTCTGATACCATGATAACAGTACAAATATAATATTGCAAAGTTTGGTGGAAAAAACTTCTCTCTCCTTCACTGATGTGTATGTATTTATGCACAAGACTATACAACAAATTAGGTACATAATTGTAGGAATATAATAAAATATACAAATTTATAAGGCTAATATCAAGGAAGCTAATATGAAGGGTAATATTAAGACAATATTACTATTGACAACATTAACGAAATTCTAATACAGACTAAGATAACAAGGTTATTAGAAGTTGTGACAAAAATGATATGTTTAGTGATCAGATTTTGAAAAAAGAAGTTTTGAAATTTAAAACTGAGAGTGGTCTGTGCGTGGTTTATAGTAAACAAGTAATAATACGTTAAGCAGAGCAGCCTTGAAGTTTGGCAAGCTCCAGAAGAAGCAAGTGAGCTGCAGAAGCATAATTCGATTTCCCACATGGCAGGGTTCCAGAAGAGTACCCTGGTCAATTATTTTAATCTGAACGCCTCAGTTTTTCTTTTCTTAATAAAAGGAAATAAAAAAATGGAACAACTAATTATTTTAAACTTATAACGATTCAAAGGGTTGCATGTGCTTGTGAATCCAAAATTGAAACGTTATTGCACAGTTTCTTTTAAAAAACGCTGTACTGTAAAATAATCAACGATATAATTAATTATTTGGTTACATATGGCACAAATACGAGTATTCGATGAAGGTTGCAGTAAAATTTAACAATAGGCACTTGACATGGGATTGTAAGGCATCATATTTATAAATGGTAAAAGGACCCTTGATATCTTTGAGTCCAGATCTCTTGTCTAATATTATAATATCTTATTGTATCCAATAAATCTCAGTCATTTATTTATGTGGTCCTATGTATTGTTTCCATCGAACTGACTACAGGCTAAATCTCTATATGAGTATTGTTATTACAGATACGCATAAAGCAACATTTCTTTCCGGCTTAAGTTCCTCCTTGGCAGCAATGAAGTAAGAAGCAAAAGTAGAGGTAACTTCTAACTTGGTAGCCAGGAAGCAAGGAGTCTAGATTTCCTGTTCAATATTATGGTGTTTTATTGTGTCCAATAAATGTTAGCCGTTTATTTATGTGAATTCTGTGTAGGTCCTGCATGGACTCCATGTGGGTCTTACAAAATAAATAGTTGAAATTTCATGAAACAGAATAAGACAAGGTAATATTGGACAAAAAAAATTGTTCCGAAAGCAAGAAGCAAAAGTAGAGTTAATTTCCTAGCTTGGTGGCTAGGAAGCAAGAGGAAAAGTTGAAAGGAGCATGCATGGGTCCTATCCCCCTGGTTTCACTATCACTAGTAGAGCTAAAGATGTATCAATTATGAAACCAACGTTGTCCTTTTGTTCACAGAACAAGATAACACAACTGTCCAATGACCACTGCTCCGTCCCCCATTGCCCACACACCCACACAAACACAGTTGCTTATAATGGAGCACGGTACGACACCGGTCTCCAAATAAATGACGGACTTATATTTTAGAAATTAACAAAAAAATACCAAGTCAAGTAAACCTAGAACGAAATAGCATTACTACGTCATCACTATGTATGTATAATTGTATATATAATGACAAAGCCCCACTGCAGAGTATGAGCCCCATCTCCTATCATACCTCTCTCTCTCTCCATCTCTCTCTCTCTCTGTGCGCGTGTGTGTTTTTCCTTAGAATTTAGAACCTCCTCTTTCACATAGACAGCAGACGTAGACACATAGAAGTATCATTATCATTGGGCTACAGCTACTTGGTGAATATGGACGATAAGTTTTGGAAGTCGTCGTCAAAGAAAGAAGGGTCATCGTCAATTTTTACGAGGAGCTTCTCAACTAAGAGCTCATCGTCAAAGTGCCCTCTTTTGAGGAGCTCTTCTCTCAAGTCTTCTTCTCCCAAATGTTCTCTTCCAAGGAGTTTTTCCCAGAAAAACTCTTCCATCACTCGCAAATGTAGTACCTTGGCCAAAGAACAGAAAGCCAGGTTTTATATTATGAGGCGGTGTGTTGCAATGCTTGTTTGTTGGCACAAACACGGAGATTCCTGAGAGGAAACCAACGATAAGATCTAGGGTTGTATTGCATTTGCACAGAGATCAAGGGGTTAAGTGCATCTGTTCTTGGTTTCTATATCTCTCTCTCTCCCTCCCTCTGTTTCTGCCCATCTTTATGAGAGATAAATGTTGGGTATGAGTCAAAATTTGTCTATTAATCGCCGTGAAGAAGAGATCGATGAATCAGATTTGGAGCTTTCTAGCTCTATTTCGTTCTGTAATTACAATTTTGAAGTTTGTAAGAAGATCATCACGTATTAAATAGATTTTGAACTCCAGCTATGGTTACATATCTAAGTTTTCGATCGCCTCATTTTTCACTTGTTTCTTTCTCTCGTTCTTTTCTTTTTTCCTTTTAGATTGAGTTTTATAAGTTTCTGGGTCCTCTTCAGCACCATCTATTCTCCAATCCTACCTTTTGATTTCAGGCCATGGTAGATCAATGATACGACTAACTGCTACATTTTATTGGCGATCAGATTTCTAAACTTCACGCATATCTTTTAGTTTGACATGCACCATTGACAGTATCTAAAAAACTTAAATTGTTCCTTCTTGTCTAGATGAAAGGGACTACCCATAGTAATAATTTCATAACAAATTATTTAATTATTGAAAAAACATATTTCATTTTAGGTGATGTTTTGTTTAACCCACAAGGTATTCTAGGAGGGTCTTAACTATGAGAAGACATTTTCAAGTCATCCACTCCCACACTAATCGCCACTCAAGCCGGGTAGGTCTTTTGCAGGAGACAAAGTTTTGACCTCAAGTTTTAAATGACTGCATACATGAGGGCAATTCGAAACCGCGACCTCACTTAAATTAGGAGAGTCCCTTACTAACTTATTTGCGTCTTGAAATTATGTTATGTATTAGTATACTCTTAAGGTCACAAGAGGGGTATCCTTCAGCTTCATTTGTTTGTGATTTTTAGTACATGTGGAGTATGACTCATTTGTAGGAAATTAGCAAATTGTCATCACTTTATTCTAGTAAACGTTTGAGAATTTAAATACAATGCACAAGAAGCATATCTTAAGATAAAAGGGGAACTCTATTTTACATAGACTTCCGTATCCCGTCCTCCTACTTGCTTACACCTCCTGCTTTTACGTATCTACAATAAATATTCTAGAAAAGAAAATAGGCCTACAACTGATTTAAGTAACAACGCTGAACTACAAACCTTTCGAATGTCCTTACTACACTGTCACAAAGATAAATTCAATCCTTAAATTAATGTTCTAGAACCTATTCAATTTTCAATTTTTAATCAAATTTATATTCTACAGTAATATACACAAATTCACTTTTTATAACATTATGAAATTATTTTCTCGTCCATACTCGATTTACAAGATGAAAGGCTAAAATAAATGAAAATATACTACAAGAATAACATACTATTCGTGAAGTTTTCTGATAAAATGTCGTGAAATGTTCAGACTTTTCGTGACTTTTAAACAATGACACAAAAGTTTCAATTTTTCGCAACGTTTTATGAAGACGTCGTAGATTTGTAGCATTTTCTGTGACGTTTTATCAATAAAACATAGCGAAATGGAAACCGTGACATTTTCGGTCTTCCTCCTCTATATCTTCGTCATATGTCCTTCCTCTGCGTGTTCTCCGCCATGATGTTTGCAAAGTATTGTTCCCTTTCTTGAGTGGTTTTTTTTTCTTTCTTTGTTTCGTATCTTATCTTTCTACTTGTGCTTGCATTTTCTTATATAAGAACGATTACGTAACTTAGGGATTCATGCAATAAAGAAATGAAGTAGTGGTGCACAGCTTTGGATCCAAAATAAAATGACTGACATAGTTATTGTATTTCACCTTCACATTCTTCGGTTCGTTATTTTTTTCTTTTTAATGTCTAAAACATAGCACTTTATCTTTTTATCTTAAATTTCAGAAACCTCGCCGGCAGGAAATTATATTCCCTTTAACCCACTTGCTTACTGACTGCCAATCAAAACCTTCGTTTTGAGTTTTGGGGTTTATCAATTTGGGATTGTTTCATGCATTTAGGGCTAAGTTTTTTAGGGATAAACAAGATGTAGCAGCCACAACCACAACCATAGCCGATGATTCCCATGATGCCTTCTCTTCTGCCCACCAATATCACCACTGAATAGATCGAAAAGGTATAGTTTTGGGTGCTTATTTGATCACTTATCTTTAATTGTTTGCTTATTTGTTTGTATACTTGTAAAGTTGTATATTATGTAGTGGAAACTTGGTAGTTTCAAGCTTCTTGATGATTATTCATGTTTACTCGGTAAACATCATATCTATATTTTTCTTGCTGTCGTCAAAATAATCAACCCTTTTGATCATTAAATAATTTCCAAACCAATAATTTCAAGCTTGCTAGTATGTACTTCCATCATGACATGTATGCTTACAGAATGATTTGTCATTTCAACAGCCCAGAAGGAATTGAAGTTCTATGTGCAGATATGGAGGTAGATCATACTTCAAAAACTTTATTAAGCTTTAATCTTAAATAGATGGCTATGTATTGCAGGAA
>JANKYF010000008.1:61010113-61024067 GCA_029829435.1 Erythroxylum hondense
AACTCCGCAGTAGTTAAAGACTATTTTTATTAAGTTAGTATTCGTAGTTGGCCCGCTGAGCATGACAGCATGGAGCATATTTCATATGTTATGGATTTTGACTTATTTATATTATGCATGACCTAGTATATTTGTTGGATTTCATATTGAGATTATTATGGCATGTTGTCCCGGATTTTGGAATGTTCATTTCGAAAGATTATGTGTATGATTTTGCGTATGATTTTGTGTATAAATTGCATGTGCGAATCGATTTTTGTGCGAATATTGGGATCGGGTCCGACGGTTCGGGTCGCCTTCGCGGTGCAGCCCGAGGGGCCGCCTCGGGATTCGGGTTTCGAGGCTCAGGCCCAACACTAAGTATTCACCGCCTCAATTTGATCTAAGTGTCTTAATACTTTTTCCAGTTTGTTTCTCTACCTCAAGTCTAAATTCTTTGAACTTTTCAAATGATTTAGACTTTTGTTTCATCAAGTACACATAACCATATCTAGAATAGTCATCTATGAATGTAATGAAATATGAGTATCAACCTCTATCATTTTTGGACATAGGTCTACATACATTTGAATGTATTAATTCTAGTAACTTACTAGCACGTTGTCCATTTCCCTTAAAGGGTAGTTTGGTCATCTTTCCCAATAAACAAGATTCACAAATTTCATATGATTCATAATCATAAGGATCCAAATATCCTTCTTTATATAATTTTGTGGTTCTAGTTTCATTGATGTGACCTAACCTACAATGCCATAAATAAGATGGAGTTTGGTTACTTAATTTACTTTTCTTACTATTTATGTTAAAAATTGGCCTTTTTAGATCTAATTCATACAAACCATTTGTAAGCAATCCATATCTACAATAAACATCATCTTTATAAAAAGAACAATTATTATTCTTAATTATAAAGACAAATCCATTCAAATCCAAATAAGAAATAGAAATTATGTTTCTTGTAATAACAAGAATTTAACAATAATTATCAAGTTCTAATATAAGGACATAAAGTAAAGCTAAACTACAAGTCCCTATTGTTGGACCCCAAAATTTCTTTCAATATTTATCGATTTATCTTATTTATTTTTTTATTTTTAGTCCATTAAATTAGCAAGTATGAATAGAAATCAGAAATTAGAAATTAGAATGAAGAGTTAGGATTAAGTTAGGATTAATATGGTGCTTAATGAGTTAAGAGAGTTAGTAGGGTTATGTTAAAAGAAAGAGGGTAAATATGGAAGGACTAGTTTAATGAGGGGCACAATGGGAAGAAATACTAATAAAAAGGGCTTGAAATAAGAAAGAAGGAGGAGAGGATGGTGAGAAGCTAAGAAAAGAGATAAAAAAATGTAGAGAAAGAAGAGAAGAAGGAGAAAATCGTGGGAGAAGCTAGGAAGAAGGAGAAAATCGTGGGAGAAGCTAGGAAGGAGCGAAAATCGTGGAGAAAGAAGAGAAATCAAGCTTAATATTGGCAATCCTCGACATACCTATTAAGGGTATCCACTACTTATGTAAGAAATCTTCTATTTCTAAATTCCTTTTAGCACTCTAGGCATGCCTACGGCTTATGGAAGGAAGCCTTTTATTTTCAATTTCTTAAAGGCAACATCAACCTAACTTTGATAGTATATGTGAACTTCTTATCATAGAAAGAAAAGCATTGATTTTCTAAATTATGATTCTTTTTTATTTTACATTGGCATAAGTCTTTTATTCTCAATTTCTTAAAGTCAACATTAACCTAAATTTGATATTATATGTGGACTTTTTATCATAGAAAGAAAAGCATTGATTTTTCAAATGATAATTATTTTTATTTCGTAGAAGGAACAATTCCACTTTTGGAGAATATGATATACATTAGGAAAAAATAATGAATAACACATTGTATTACCTCCATGATAAATACCAGAGGTACAAGTAGCGAAAGAAAACTTTAGTTTTTATACATTTTATTTCATGCAAACCTTTAGTTCTTCTTTTCGCAACTTTCCAACCACAAATTTAAACCCATCACCCTATATTTGGTTATTAAACTTTTTTACCACTTCTATCATTGCTTGTGAAAAACATCAACTCAATATAACTATTAGAAACTAAGTGTATAACATGTTTAAATTTTGGAAATAAAGTTTCTCTTACACACTAATATATTCTTAAATACATTAGTATTTTAATAGATTATCTAATGTAAACATTTATGATAGCATACATGTATTAATTACCAAATCATATGATATATTTTACCTACTAATTAAATGGAATGTTATCAACATTCATAATTATAATCCTCCATTCAATATCTGGGAGTGGATGACTTAAAGGTGTCTTTCCATAGTTGGAACCCTTCTAGGACACCTCATGGGCAACAAAAAAAAGAATCCCCTCCTCAACCTTTATTAATCACAATTAATAATAGTCGAACAAAAAAAAAATTTGTATAATCAAATCATTCATTAATATCATATTTAAAAATATATCATATTAAGTATGTGAAAATAACGTTGCCAATATGTATCTTCAATAATTATACTCCTTTTTTATGCCTCTTCTTTTAGACCTACTCTACTCAAGATTTCAACCTTTTTGTTCTTTGCCTAACATATGGCCTAGAGACAAATAAGGTCCTTCAACCTAACATATTTTAGAAAGAATTCTATGTCAACATTGTGTTCATGTAACAATTTCTATCAAATTAATTTTTGTTACAATTGTCATTAACATCCCCTAACTAAGTTATAATGAAAATTGTAATTTTTTATTGGCTTCGTCTAATATATTATAAAATTACTTAAATTTTGATTTGATATTTACTATGTAATCAAAGACCTTATAGAAAGCGATTATAAGTTCCTTATTTAACTAACACAAATATCATTATCCTCCAAAAAAATTACCAAACTATCTTTGTAAGGAAACTAATCACATTCTTGTGCCACTTACTAACAAAGAGATTTTTTGGAAAATTTTCATTGATAATTCTACTAAAATTGTAAAAATGTGTTAACATACAATTACCTTAAATTTGAACAACTTGTAGATGCACTTTGCCAATGGAAATGAGTCAATTAATGTAAATGTACACTTTGACAACATTGAACCTTCACCCATCTCCTTAACCTTATATGACTTGTTATCCCTTTTGTCCTATATTTTGATCACCTTGTAAGACATGAAATTAGTTTTTCTTATACAAGATGAAATAGGCTATTGGTGTACACTTTTTGAAATTCTTTCTCAATATCAAACTGTGTAAGAAAAAATAAACTACTTTCCAAACATAAGTAATCAAACTTCATTCCACACTTAATCTTTTTCTTTTATTGGTCAAAATTTTGTATCCTTACTTATTTGTGTCATTAACATTTTGGCCCAAAACTAATCTCACCGTATACGCTTGTTAAATGGATACCAAACCTATAAATTATTTTCTAAATTAAATTAAACAACCATTTCATTCCATTTGGTCTCGAATCATTTAGTGTTGCTAGCATTATAAACAACATTCATAAGTATATATTAAACTTTTTATAATTCTTATAGGAACTAAATTTTCTTAGTTTTTTTTTACGTATATCCCACAAATACAATATATGCCTCACACTTGGGAATACTAACTCAAAGGCATTACTTATACTCTTTCATTCATTTGTAACAATAGCATTAGGTGGCATTCATACACCTCATCCATATACAATAAAGTTAACAAAAATTCTAATTTTTCTTATTTTGCAAAATTGTACATACAAGTAAGCTAGATTGTTTGTGATGGTTTACACCTACAAAAAGAGTAAAAGGCATTTGGTATTTGTTAATAAGATTTATTATATCAAATATAAGAACATCACCAAATTCAACATAAGTTTCTCGACTCCTAGCATCTACTTAAGAAGCATTCCTTAGCTTTCCTTGCTCATTACTGTCAATTTGGTAAAAAAATTATACTATCCTTTCTTATTATTGTAGCGAGCATCTTATATCCTACTTTCATATCTCCTTTTTCCAACCTCACTTATCTCAACATGTCTATATGATTCAAAAAATCATTTCATAAATATGTCATGTTTTTATACTCTTACTCCACTCGTGCTAGCTACAACGGAATGAACATTTATACATGATAAAGTTTCACAACCATTGTTTAATTCAAATATGCATCATACAGGGCTATCCACAACCCAATGATACGTCATAAACCTCATATTACTTGCATTCAAATTATAGTTGTGCACTTCTTTAAACTTAATTATGGTCCAAATACCTTCAACCACATGACAACATACTGAAGCATTGAAACCAGTTCTTTTGCTTGATCTTGGTTTCATTCTATTCACCCGTCATGATTTGGTGTAGTCGAACTCAATGAAAAACAAATGTTCTACTCCTAAAGTCCCATATCTCATCTTTCCTTCCTCCTCTTTTAGCAAATGCAAGTTCATGACACCTTGCATATTTTTAGTACAAAACAAATATAATTTTTGAATTTTTACACTTCATATTTATTTTTATCGCCACTTCCATCTCAATGTTCTACACTCAACTACGTGTAGTCGTCACATTTAAAGAACTCTGCTCGTTTTGCATTTCATTACTTATCTCTGGTAAATCACTTCATCATTCAAAAAATATCACAATGTTATTCAAAAAGATACTACATACCACAGAAAAAAAAAATCATTAATTTATATGAAAAATACCACTATATTATTAAAAAAAAAACACCACTTCGTATAAATTATCACCTCACACCAATTAGAAGGGTATCAAAAAGCAACTCAGTTGGAGCTCAAATTTTACTATCAGATTTTGAATTGAAATTTACCAATAAAATACCACAAAATTCTTTAAAACTTTACACGTCTCATATCTCATAAAGAACATTCTCACTTATGACTTCCATAGATATATTCAAGCCTCATAATTTCAAATAGAAAAAGAATGACAACTAATGCAAATGTACACTTGTAATTGTTGATTGTGACTCCAAAACTTGCAATCTTATTGATGATATCAGACTACAATTGTCATTGCTGATTGTGGTATAAAAATTTGAAAACTCACCTTTGGGAAGTAGGAAGCTCAGGCAAGATAATAGAAATACCAATAACAGACGAAAAGTATCGGTTGGTATAACAATGGCAAATAAAAATATTTGTATGGGTATACTACAAAGCAGAAATGTGAATGGCAATTGAAAAAAAAATTATAAACGAATCAACAGAAGCAAGACACTCGAAATGGAAAACTGAAAATGCTTGCTTGATTCTGTTGCAGATTTCAGGATAGAGGTGACAATAACAATCCCAAAAAACAAAAATCATGAAGACTAATAGAAAGAGGATATTTCAGGCAAAAACTAAAAATATATGCTTAGTTCTGCTGCCAATGGGAGGTACAAAGTGACAACGACAAAATTATAAAAATGAACAAACCAATAAAAACATACTAAAAAGTAAAATCTCTACTTTGCAAATTTTCTTTTTCTTTTCTTTCTCCTTAAGCAATCCATTGGTTATTCATAAAAAAACATAATATTGTTACTTTTTCATCACGGGGACACCACTTCGCCGACTCCACAGCGATATCCAATCGAGACAGCCTTATCCTCTGTATGCGGTTCTCTACAAGTTCAGTTGTGAAAAAAATGAAGATCAACATTGCCGAAAGGCATGTGGCTGGAATATCTGTGAGTAAGCACTGCTTGTGCCAATCACTTTCTCATCTTTTCTTTTCTTACCATTTCAGGCGTTTGGTCCAGCAAAAGGAACTTCCTATTGGCATTTGAGGCACATGCCTAATCACACCATTATCCAAAAAAGAAAAGAGAGATGGGTATCTTTGGGCTAATGCACCCGTACGTCGATTGTCATTTTCAACTTTATGTCAAGTCATTGAATTAGAGACCGAATATGTCTAAGTTTTTGGGATTGCCAGCAATCTAACAAACAAATGTCCTTCCGATTCTATAGCATTGGGCCAACTAGACGTCCCACGGTCGACAGGAAAAAGACTTTTCTTAAATACACACAGGAAAAAGAAAAGACTTGTCTGGAAATCTTAAGATACTGGCAAGTTAGTAAGGAGAGAAGTCCTTACCTGAGATCGTGAGTTTGAACCTCCTTCATGTATACAACTATTTAAAACTTGAGGTTAAAGTTTTACCTCCTACAAAGAATCTACTCGGTTCGAACTGAAATTAGTCTAAGTATAAATGGCTTAAAAATATCTTCTTATAATTAGAACCCTTCTAAAACACCTCTTAAGCAACTCAAAAAAAAGGCCTTATCAGGACAGGAAGAGACGACATAAACACGTAGGACGCAGCCAAAGATTGAAGGTTAGTAGTTACAATCCTCGATTATTAACTTTCCCACACTATGGCAGGACTAACTTCTACCTGTCCACCGAAAATACATTTCTTTATAGGGCCATAGGTGAATACTTGATGGACAAGGTTATGTAGGTCAATAGAAAACCATGCTTACTATTGGTAATGGCCTTCACAACACTGATTTCTACATTAGAGTGGTTTTTCATTCATGGTAGATCGAAGAAGAGTATAGGAAGACAGGGTACGCAAAATTGAAAGCATAAAAAATAAAAGCTTCATACTCTGACCAATGTTAGGAAAACATCACTTCCAGGGGCCATTTACATATGCAGGAGCAGACAGGCTTATTTGTCTCCAACATCACAAAACAGTAGATACAGAACTTATGTACCAATCATGACATTATTTGGCAGGCGCTAACCCATGTCTGATCCATCTGATTCGCTCTCTCTGCTTTCTTGCCATCCTGAAGCCATGCGGAATTTGCACACAGGGCATGTGCCCTGTTGTCGCAGCCATGGATCAATGCAATGGGTGTGGAACTGCAAATGAGAAAAGTCAGGATAGTTATTAAAAGGCCCCCAGCTTACGAGTACAACTTTTACTTCAATGTGACCGGCCGGCTAACATTCCACATTGTAAATAGTTAGGAACTCATTCCGCAGTATTTCCCTTTGCTAATTGGAAATGATCCAAGTTTCAATACCAGTTAATTTAAAATTCCCTCATCAAGAGTTGATCCTCATATCTAGGTCAGGAAATCAAACAAAATAAGGAGAGGTAAATTTTGTTTCAAATGAAAACAGGTGCGCAATCCAGGAAAAGAATTGCCATGAAAAGCCCCAAACAATGTTGATTCTTCCACAAACAGAAGGCCTATCAGGATGAAAAGAGGATTCTTAGGAGGCATTAAACATTCTTGAGGCAGTGGATTTCCAAAACAAAATCAAGAGTTTTTTAATTACTGACTGAGCCTTTAGTTGGTATTAGTTTGTTTACAGGATCTGGTTGTACAAGGTAGATGAAACAAGAAGAGAGAGAAAAACACAGAAAGCAAAGAAGAAGAAACTTGGGAATAAGATAGGAAGAATATGAGTAGAAGATGACAATAGATACCTGGAAAAGAAATTCTTCGATGTAATTTGATAATTATTCTGGACTTACCAGGCTTACATTTACAACCCATTAAATACAGCAACGTCCATATCTGGCTTACTATCTGCTTCTAACCAACAACTGAACTTTCGGGCACAACAACACTTAATTACTTGTAACTACTTATCAACTGATATAACTAGTCTCGACAACTATGCGTCTGATCACTGATGACAGTAAACTTAAGTTTGGACCCACAACATTCGATATGGTAGTATATAAGCAGCAATCTCCAAACCTCTGAATAATTATCAGTTAGCAAGGGTAGGGATGGATAAAGTCCAGTAGTTAGTGCATAAATTCATTGGTAGTCTGTGAAACCTTGACTAAAGGAAAATAAATGATTGGGAGGAAAAGTGGACCAGATGATGAACCTGATGCAAACATGGCAAGCTCCGAACAAGTTCCCCCCTGTTAACCTGCTCCAAGCAAATAGTGCACGTCAATTCATCTTCTGAAGACTTAATGCTTCCATCTGCCTTTCTCGAGTCTTGTTTTGTCTGCTTGCAAGAATAACAAGAAGATATTAAGAATCATTTGCCAAAGAAACACAAATAAAAACATTCAGCTTCACATCCTACTAAAATAAGATAGGGCAGATACCAAGGATCAAATCTCACATTTTAAACATCATGATTCATGTTCTTTTTTTCCTTCAATAAATCAGTATAAGCCAATCATGTACTTGTTTCAATAAATCATTATAAGCCAATCATGTACTTGATTACTGAAAATTGTGGGGACTTCTATGATGAAAGATGAGTACATTATCACCAGACAAGTTATCTTCTTTCACCACAATCAATTGATCTTTCATAATTGAATACAAAGATCAAGATTTCTAGTCATCAGGATTGCATGTACACTGTAACATATTCTACATTCCTCCAGAATAACATCACCACTTTTAAGGTCAAATTTGTCTACTTCCTAACCCTGCTCACGCTTGGTGCATCGCCTATGACAACAGCAACCAAAGAGGAATAATTATCGAAAACCTTATGTTTTCATCTTCCAAGAACCAAATGGTAATATCAGGTGTTAAGAACAGTCCAGTGTTATGCCATTCACATAAAAAAGAAGCACGAGCTGGGAAGAAAAATTCATGCACCCAGTGTTCTGAGGCTATCAAAATAAGATGGGAAGGACATGGTGGAGGTAAGTTGTCGCTTCTCCTAAAGTAACTGGCATTTGACTACGTATTAGCAACATAACCTCAATGAGCTAATAAAAGATCATCTAAAATACCACGCATGACCAAAATCAAGGCCAAAGAACTCCACTGAAATTTTTACTTATTTCAGTTAAAAGATCCTCAATGATGATAAACTACCATGTCAACAGGAGACCAGACTCCATCATTGGTGACCAAACTCTCAATTTTTATAACAGTTGCAGATCTAGAATTACCTCAAGGGCAATTGAAGAAGATGATCCCTGTTGCAATGATGCACCAACACTGTTGAACAATAATAATCATCATTCAAAATTCTAATCATTCAAGAAAAGCCATAGGAGATAACTTTCCTACTTACTTCTCAGAAACTGGAACCTTGTACTTGTGAACAGGTAAGGCATTTATTTCTTCCTCACTCATTGAAGGAGTTGTGGGATCATTATCAGAGTCCAATGCTCTAAGAGTATCATAATCTACAAAAGTGAGTCAGTATATAAAAATTCAACACATCCTTACATCACAACTAGGACAGTCATCTAAACTTCTCATAACTGGTCAATACAAGACTTTCCAACAATCTTGACACCTAAGATGAAGTGGGAGGACATTTCAGCATACCTAGATCATCAAATTCACGATCGAGAAGAGCAAGCTGAAGCCTCAGGCCTTGCAATCGTCCCCTTGTTGCAAGAGCTATTGATGGTGGCATATGCAAACGTAACTCAGTGTGACCAAGAAAGCCACTAGCTGCTGCTGCATGAGCCCGTGCCTGAGCTTGAAGTTGTTGACAAGTTGCATACATTCTCAGGCTTGTGGCCATTAAAAAGACACCCACAACTAGCCATAGCTGCAAGCACACGAAAATAAAAATTGGATTAAGCTAAGAGTTTAATATGAAGCACATAGCTCACACTCAGACAACACTTACCAGGAAGTTTGGTGACATCTGGTGGGAGTTTAAAATCATGAACAGCAAAAGAACTGCTGAATCAACAGTTTAGATTTGGGTTAATCCATCCTCATCATAGGGCAAGCAATGGAAGAATAATTGAAGAGGTAGAAAGATTACCTGTGACAAGAAAGGCCAACGAATTGGAATTAACTGGCCGAGCTGCATGGATGCGCTGACACACACAAAGTAGAAGGTCAACATAAAGAGTCTAACCCATTTCTCAGTTAGAATAAGGTGGGCAACTACCGCTGAACCAGGCAAGGAAACTAGTAAACATACCACTGTGGGCCGTTCAGGAATGAAACCAGGCATTCCACTTTCAATATCTCCTCTTGAACCTCGGAACACAAAGCTCATAGTTGCGGAATGTTTCTTAAAAAGTTTGCTCGTCTATTAAGTCCTACAAATACACAAATAATTACTTTAGATAACTTCAAAAGATCTTTAAAACCTGGAAAATAAGAAGGAGAATCACAATACACTTCAAAGGCAGCCAATTTCAAACGAGCATGTTTTGATGCACGATAGATATGAGTTTTGGGCGAAATGATTGTAGTTTAAGATTCAAGATTGCAAAGACTAGGAGCAAAATCAGTGGCAGCAACCCCATCTCATATACAAACTGGTGGGAGGCCCATAAACCCAGACAAGTAATGGACAATATGTAGCAGCTATAAGTGCCCAGATTCTAATGAACGGATACACATCCGTAGAACATCCATGTATCGTTTGCACTTTACAAGCATACTTGACTTTTACCAAATTACACATAACTTAAAAACTTTAGTTTCCAACTTGGAAAATGTAAATGAGTTTATTTAACTTTGCTATCTACATCAATCGACAAACTTGGAATTGAACATCATAAAATGAAGAAGAAATAAAAGGGCCAGTAGAAGAAACTCATATCAGGAATTGATTTTAAAAATGTCAAGTCTTCAAGTTAGGGTTTGGCTACTGTACATGAATCTTTACCAACTGCCATATTTTAAGGGGTGATCACAACCATCAGGGGAGAAGATAACCAGAAACACAGCAGCGGAAAATATGTTCTAACATTAACCAAAATTTGAACGGGGATCAGAAGATAGCCACGCAATCATCCAAAGAAGCCGGCAGAATGCCATCCTTTATTCAGCAAATACATTAAATTCTTAGACACTCAGCATCATGAACTATCCAAAACTACAGGATCTAAACCTCACGAATCTTGAACCGCACTAAAACTACGGATGAGCAAAGGATGAACTACAATACAGCGGGCCGTCCGCATAACTCACGAAATGTGGGAAAATGGAACCAGATTTAGGCTGATTTTGGTTAAAGAACAGGAAATCCAAAGAAAATGAAAAGCCATTTCAGAATCTTACAAATTAAGCTTAGAGATCCCACATTGTTCGCGAAGAGAGGAATGAGAATAGACGATGATGCATAATCGCCAAAAGCAAAGGACAGAGAGAGGAGAGCTTACAGTTACAAGCAACAGATGAAGTCTGCATCGGATGGGAGAGCAGTCCGTAGATTAGAGGTGAGAGAGAGAGAGAGGGGTAGGCGTAGGCGTCTGTTTGGTGTAATTAACGTAAATGTTGGGATTTCAGATACTTTGATTTATCCAAATTTCCTCCGCCTCTTGTGGGGCCGTACTACCGTATCGTGTAATTAGAAGATAAGTCTAGACTAGAGATTGAGGGCTGCCCACTGCCCGCCTTCTTTAAGAAATTTGGATAATAATAATAACATTTATTGAATTGGGTGATCTCGATTTGGACTTTTCTATTATTATTAATTATTATTATGACAAAGTAAATCAAAATGAAAAAGAAAAAAGAGTATTTACATATACACTATTATTTAATAACATTGCAAGGGCCGGGACGGAAGGGAACTAGTGACAATGGATGCTTTTTTAATTTCCTAATTCAATTCACCAATTTCCCCGTCATTTTCCTTTTCCGTTCCCGTTCCCGTTCCCGTTCCAATAATACATGAATGATGTTAAGTAAAACTCCAAATACGCAATGAATCTAAAAACATAAAATTTAAAAAAAAATATATCACCATCTATCAGTCCCTTCCTCAATTTCCATATCCAAACCAGAGTTTCTTCTCCTCCTCCTCCTCCTCCCCCCAAAACCAGAGCTTGATTCACTCCAACTTCTACTAATCGACACCGGTACTTCACTACCGCCATTACTAAAACTCCTCGTCCAATTAGAGGACTCAGAACTATGTCCAATTCTCCTAAAAAACGACGCCAACCCGCGGAAAAACCTCCCTATCCTACCTCCACCGCTCTCTCTCCCGCGACTCCTCACCCCACCCACCCACGAAACCCTCCGTCCGCTGCCGCCAAACCCACCATCCATCTCCGTGAAAACCCCAGGAAACTCCCTCTCGCCACCTCTCCGCCCACCATTGAACCGCCCCACCGCAAACCCCCCTCCGGGGAGCCTCCAAATCGTCAATCCAACGATCTCCTCATCACTACTATTCTCAACTGACTCCTCGGGTGCCTCACCCTGCTCATGATCCGACGGCAACTCATGTCGACAGACAGGGCAAGAATTCCTCATCGCCAACCATGGAAGAATGCAATCCGAGTGGTACATATGCTTGCACGGCATCTCACGCGCTTCGCATCCTAGCTCGAACGCTTCCTTACAAACGGCGCAGTGCTCTTCCGAGACTATATGAGGCTCCGTTATCTCCACCCTCGGCATCGCCTCCACCACCGCCTTCGAAGCCGGCGGGTTCCCTGGTCGCCCGAACCCGTTCATTTCAATTTGCGACAACTGGTCCAGCAACCGCTCAAAACCCGAACCCATCAAGAACTCGGAAATTGCCGCGGGTACGGGCCTGAGACCCGACCCGTTTCCGTCATCGTAGTAGAACTCGTAGCTATTGCTCCCTTCTTCGTTGTTGTCGTCGGCGGCGGCTGAGCCGCGGAGGACGATCACGGGGTTGAAAGGGGAGCGGTCCCCCGGGTTGCGACGGGATCGCCGGAACCTGTGGCTAGGGATTCGATGGCGGTTAGGGCTTTGGTTGTTGTTGTTGTTGTTGTTAGAGAGCATGTACATGAATCGACGGTGAGGACTGTTGAGTTGCGGAGAGTCGGCTTGGATCTCCTCGACAAATCCGGCGTTGCAGCGAGGGCACGTGACGCCGCCGGTGGTTGGAGAAAAGGCGGTGACGAATCGAGTGCATCGGTAACACCAATACGCGGCCGTTTGAGTCGGGGTTGATGACATAACTACAGAGCCTTCTTCAGATCCGAGAGACAGAGGGGGTTTAGACTAGAGAGAGAAAGAAAAGGTTGGCTGATGGCTTTAAAGGAACAGGTCAAAAGGAGTGTTCGGTCAAAGAGCGCGTGGGAAGCACGCGTTAAGGTGGTTCCGTCCGTAGGCTAGGAAGTGAAACCGCGTTGTTAGGTTTTGTTTTCGTGAGAAGGTTCAAGGTTCTGTCGGATTTGCGTGAAGAGAGCCCATGTGGCGCGTGTGGAGCGTAGCTGGGGAAAGTTGACTGTGTAAGAAAAGAACAAATCAAAGTGGTGTCGAGAGAGAGAGAGCTGTTTTCCATTTTGCCATATTCCCATTCCCTTCGGGAGAAGGAATAGCTCTGACCCAGACAACGCTCGTGAAGATACTGAAGCGTAGCCAGCCTCTCATTTGAACAACATTTTTAAAAATTTTAAAAAAAGAAAAAGAAGCTTCTGAGTTTTAATTTGAAACTTCATTAAATGCAATCTGGCCTCTAGGCGGAGGAGTTTTATTTACCCACCCACCCCCAACGGATGGGTGTCATCCAACTTACTTTTTTCAAATTTGAAAATAATGTTAGAGAACCGGAGAGACTTACAATTTTTAAGTAACGCTGTGATTAAAAGAAAAGGAAAAAGGGATTTTTACAATCATACTAGTTAATTTATATGGAAAAAAAGCATAAGCGAGTAGTGTTTTTCCTTGGCAAAAGAAATACCGAGTGGGGGCGTGGTGGTGCACGCGTCAAAAGCGGTAATGATTTACATCTCTTTTTACTATAGATAGCGACTTCGATTCCATCTGCAAAGCTCTGAATCTGAACTCAATCAATTTCACAAAATACAACATATAATTACCACGACACGTAATGGAACAAAATTAAAGGATATAATGATGCATAAGACGACGTGATAATGCCAAAGCCAAAGCCAAACATCGATTTCCCTAATCCCTGCCGCCAATGCTACGGCTTTCTTTTTTTTATTTTTCACTTGTACCTAAACAGTAATTACCTTTTGGGCTGGGTTAATTTCGTAAGGGTTAATTAAAAAATACCAATTTTTTAAAATTTTTAATTATAG
>JANKYF010000008.1:61030487-61043008 GCA_029829435.1 Erythroxylum hondense
AGAATATCATTTCCTATAGATAACTGAAAATTTAAAAATTACCATAATAATCTCATCAAAGTTTTTAGACATTATCAATTCTTAGTTTCTACTTAGATTTAAACAATTTTAATTTTTTAAAATTTTAAATCAATATTTCATTTAATAAATATGACTATTATATCACATAAACTCATTTGTAAGTAATCTACTGAAATAAAAGTATCATCCTTTTATAAATTACTATTTGATCCAATACATCACATGAATTAATTTAACAATTCAATACCATCATCATCCTTTAACCAAAGGTTGATTTGGTTATTCTTCAACTTAACAATTTCGTATGATTCATAATCAAAATGATACTTATATCCTTATATGAAATTTTGTAATTCTTATTATGCTGATTTAACCAACATGGCATAAATAAATAGTCTTAGTTATCCAACTTTGTATTCTTGCCACTCATATTAAACATAAGACTCCTTTAATCCAACACATACAAACTATTTGTATAAAATTAGATCAACTAATTTTTCCTCGACGATATATTCTTATTATGCTTTGAATATTGTAGTAATGTTGAACAAGAGTTTAGTATTTAATATTCGAAAGAAATACATATTATCTCTATCATATTACATATAGGCATGAAAAGTTAAGCAATCATTTCTTCTTATGAAAACTATTATCATACTATAGCAAAACCTTTAATTGATATCCATATTTAAGCTTTTAGTATGATAAATTAAGTGGAACAATTCTATTAAGGTACTATACCTTTTAGCTCAATTCAATGCAACCTCTTGCATTTTGAAGTCTATGAGACATTATTCAACTTAAAATGTTAAAACATTTTGTCATCTATATGATTTTGACTTATCTTTAAAACTTTAACACCAAATCCTCAATATAGATTAATAACAAAATTCCATAATGGGCATACAATTTTTCTATCTAACTTTAAGAACCCTTCTCAAACATAACTTATGTCTAAGAAATTTAGTTTACTAACTTAGTATCAGCAATACTAGATGACCATCCTTGAGCAAAACTTCAAAATTAAGCTCAAAGACCTAAAACATTGACTCATTTCCTATATTTTCCAAGAATACGTAATCATAAACAAAGATGAATGACTTTAAAAAATCATAGCAAGAATTTAACATTTAACACTTCTACTTATGATCAACCAACATTCATCATCTTAAAAAACTGAGCAATCTAATGGTAGACTTGAAAAATGTGTTTAAACAAGATATGTTCATGGCTATACTTAACACCATTCATAATCATGTCATTCAATAACTTTGCTTATCATTTCATTTCTTCACCACTAAGGTTCACATGCAAAATAATGAATTAAAGGACCCTTTAGGTTAATGTGGGCAAGGGCTAAAGTGAGATGTATTTGGGTCAAGTAGAATGAAAGCCATTAAAGCTAGTGAAACAAAAGTAACACTCAATGAGATATCAAGTGCACAAGTTAACATTTATACAAAACTGATCACCATCAGCTATGTCGAATGCAACACTTATATTTCATAACTCAATTCAGCTCTCACACATAAACCACATGAAGCATAATGAATAAAAAGGGATCACTCATAGAGATTGATGGAAATAATACATCGAACTACAATGAGTGAACCTTCTAAGACAACATGTAACATCCCGTTCTTATGGGAAGGTTAAAATGGTAAATGTGAGTGATTAATGAGAGTTAGAAATGCATTTCCATGTTCATGCATATTAAGTCATACACATACATATGAATAGTGAAGTTGTGGCACATGAAGATAATTGTACATGCATTCATGAATAATTCTGGGTATAATTGGATTGAGTTGTGATTTTGAGGTGTTTTGAGAATTTTGAATTTATTTATATTGAAAATTCTATTGGTTAGTAAAAATATTGTATTTGTGAATTTTGGTGAATTTAGGCATAAATTTTAGAAATTTATAGAAAATAGGAAAAAGACATCAAATGAAGATTTGGAGACAGTTGGATTGTAAAGATGAGAGTTTAAGGGAGTTAGTTATTCAAAAGAAACTAAGTTAGAGCTTAGATATGAGGAAAGTGACAAGTGTCACTTAGGCTTTATACTTTTGCTAGAAGTAGGTTACTATTTTCTGAGAGTTGAAAAGTTAAGTTATATGTCTAAGTTCATTCTTCATTGGGATCTTCTTCAAATTTTCTTCCCATACACAGAGTTTCCATCGAACCCCTCCTAAGAGATTTCTCTACTTTTCCTTGCCTACACCAAACCCACTTTGTTATTTGTGTCTTCTACCCTAAGAAAAACCAGAAGCTGATCATTGTACACAGTGAAATACGTAAATTACATGGAGTTTAGGGCTTGAAGATTTTGGAGTTTTTAATAGGTAAGTAGTAAATAAATCCTTGAAATTTATGAAAGAAAGTTGATGAGTTGCTATCATTTGCATAAAAAATGGCATTTAAGTATATATTCATAAATATTGTGTAGTTGGGAGGAAAACAAATTTTGTTATAATGTTAATTTAGTTTTTGAAAGATTAGTAGTGATAAGGTGATGTAAAAGTGATGTTGGAGTTGAAATAGAAATAACTCAATATGAAACTTCTGTGAAACTTCTATACTAATCTAGATAGATTCGTAAAAATGGCCTTCATGAAAGTTATAGTTCTTCCTTTTATTTTTCCAACAGTATATAATATGAAAATTTTGGACATCTGAACTGAAAGTTAGGGTCCTTGTAAGGGAAGATGTTCAAAAGTGAAGTTGCTTCTTCTGTCTTTTGCTTCTTCTGTGATGACGTCATCTCCTTCTGTGTTTTTCTTTTTCTGTTTTTTGCTTCTTCTGTGATGACGTTATCTTCTTCTGTGATTTGTTCCTTCTGAGTTTCGCTTCTTCTGAGTTTTATTTCTTCTGTGTTTTGTTCCTTCTGAGTTTCGCTTCTTCTGAGTTTTGTTCCTTCTGTGTTTTGTTCCTTCTGAGTTTCTGAGTTTTATTCCTTCTGTGTTTTCTTCCTTCTGAGTTTCGCTTCTTCTGAGTTTTATTCATTCTATGTTTTGTTCCTTCTAAGTTTCACTTCTTCTGAGTTTTGTTCCTTCTGAGTTTCGCTTCTTCTGAGTTTTATTCCTTCTATGTTTTGTTTCTTCTGAGTTTCGCTTCTTCTGAGTTTTGTTCCTTATGTGTTTTTTTCCTTCTGAGTTTTGCTTCTTCTGTGTTTTGCTGACGTGTCTTCTTCTGTGTTTTGCTGACGCGTCTTCTTCTGTGTTTTGCTGACATATCTTCTTTTGTGTTTTACTCCTTCTGGGTTTTGCTTCTTCTGTATTTTACTGATGCCTCTTCCTCAGTGTTTTGCTGAGGTGTCTTCTTATGTGTTTTGCTCCTTTTGGGTTTTGCTTCTTCTGTGTTTTGCTGACGCATCTTCTTCTTTATTTTGCTGACACGTCTTCTTCTTTGTTTTGCTGACACGTTTTCTTCTGTGTTTTGCTCCTTCTGGGTTTTCCTTCTTCTATGTTTTGCTGACGCGTCTTCTTCTGTGTTTTGCTGACGTGTTTTCTTCTGTGTTTTACTTCTTCTGTGTTTTGTTTCTTCTGAGTTTCGCTTCTTCTGTCTTTTTTGACCTGGCCATAACTTCTTCTCTATACACCTAAATGAATTGATTTTTGTACCATGGGACTCGAAAGACATTGCCCTACATCTCTACAAAAATCATAGTCATCTGAAATGAATTGAGAAAGATTGAGTGAGAAACGTGGAACGGGTATAGTGAGTGTGCTCTTAAATTTTATGAACTAGGGTTATTTCACTGAACATACTTCAGTGTTTTGATTATGTCTGGATCTATAGGATTCCAAATGAGTAATGAATTGTGATTTCGATAGTTTTAGTGAGGCATAAACCTAAGTATGAATCATACTTAGATGACTTTTGATATGAGACCGATTTTGGGATGAAATTGATGGAAAGTACCTAGGATTTTCATGAACATGCATTGTACATAAGTTATTTCATACATAAGCATCATTGGATACTTATGATTGAAGAAATTGTGATATTGTGTATATTATTTGTTATAGAGGAGCAACTGGGACGTCAACCTCCAGACGTTGCCAAATCTTCCAGGCATTAGCTTTGGGAGAAACTTGTGAGTAACCTAGACAGTCTCACTTAATTACTTGTTTTCTTAGATTATATTTTGAATAATGAATGAATGAGATTTTGATTATGGATTCTAGACAGAAGGTCCGATAACTATGAAATGTGGATTGGGATATTGAAGTGAGGCTTGAATATGAATGTGGAGACCTAAATGCTTATAATGTGATTGATTGCGGTACATGCATTCCATTCATAAATGCTTGAAATATAATGGTAGTTGTGACCAGAGTAGCCAACGATTAAATCTTAAAGCTCAATGTGTCGAAATGAGCCTCGAGCTGAAAAATGTTTCAAAGCCTTAGGCTCAACGTATAATAAGCCTTGTATCTTCTTCGGATAAGGGACAGTTATTAATGAGCCCGGTATCCAAAACAGATACGGGACAGTTCAAGCACTCAGTCACAATAACGTAACAATTGGAAAAGAGTCTCATGAATATTTCATATGCATTTGGTTATGTATGTTTCATTGATGGAAATGCATAATTTGCTTCTGTTTAAGTGAAAATGTGATACTTATGTAAAGTGCAAAGTTGTGAAATAATTGTTATGTGAATTGATGTGCTGCATGAATTGTGTGAACCATTAATGATGGTTACCTTATTGAGTTCACAAAACTCACCAAAATTGCAACGTTGTCTTTTCAGGACCGAGAGACGACCCTAACTACTGAGAGGCTCCACTACCATGTAGATTGTGCTTTAACGAGTGAAGTCATGACTCAATGGTCGTTCAGTTGGGATTTTTGGATGACTTGGATAGATTTGATGTATTTTCCTCTTTCATGTAGTACTTTTGTACTAGGTTTTATTAATGTACATGTAGAAGAAATTGAAAGACAATGTAGACTCTGTTCTTTGAGAAATAAAATGAGGAAAAGTTAGTTTTAAAATTTTGTGATTTTCTATTAATGCTTATTAAGTGAGGAAAGTTATGATGCCATATCAAGTGAAGGTAATGATCGAACGTCACTTGCCCTTATCGTAGGATATGTACGGGAATGATCTCCGGATGTCCTGGTGGGTTCCTTGCGGTAAAGGGGCATACAAGATGCCACTTAGAGTCCTCGAGAGAAGGGAGAGGAGGTATGATAGGCTATAGAAGCAGGGGGTGTGGACTTTTACAGAAGTACAGACCCAGCGTAGGCCGAGGGATGGCTAGAAAGGACGAAGAGAGTTTTTGATCAGATGGACTGCGAGCCGAACGAGAAGTTCGACTATACAATGTCCTTACTGCAAGACCCAACTTATCAGTGGTGGAAGATTGTTCCAAGCAGTAACACCAAGCCTTGCAACCTGAAATGGGAAGACTTCCTGAGGCTCTTTAAGGAGAACTACATGCCCAAGATCTACTTGGACAGGAAGATGAAAGAATTCCAAGATTTGAAGTAGGGTAGGATGTCAATGGCAGAGTATGAGGTCTAGTTCAATGAATTAATGGGATATACCACTGCTTTGATTCCTACGGAAGAATACAAGTGTAGGAGATTTGAGGATGGGCTGAATATGGAAATCAAAACAAGGTTAGGAATTTCAAACCTGAGTACTTTCACTAAGTTGAGAGCTGCTTCGATTAGAATTAAGCAATTATTGAAAGAGGAACAAGTAAAGTCTGGGCAAGGGTCCAGATTGAAGAGGTCCAGTGAGATTCAAAGTGGTTCTAGCAGAGCTTTCAAACCACCAGTTGGATAAAAACAGATGGGATTCAGACAGTGGGGTGGCTCGATATAGTCTGGTAGTGGAAGAGGTATAGTGCAGAGTCAATTACTGCCTTGTGAGTATTGTAGGAAGAGGCACAGTGGTGAGTGCTATAGATTGTCTAGAGCTTGCCTTAAATGCAACTGCTTTGACCACTAGATCAAAGATTGTCCTACTACTATGGGAGTCAGTCTGGTATGAGTGGGAGATCTATGAATGAGGCTACAATCCAACATAGTTGAAGTACTGGGACTAGGCAAAAGGGTTGTGGGAGAGGTAAAGTGATCTCTGGGAGCCCTTCTGTTAAGACTGAGATATAGAGTAGCCAACCACAATTCAAGCTCGAGTATATTCCATGACTAATAGGAGGCTCAAGACTCTTCGAATATCATTGCAGGTGCGCTACTTATTTATGATCATGAAGCATTTGCATTGCTAGATTCAGGACCTACGCATTTCTTTATCGCGCCGTATCTGGCATCTAGGTTGCATTGTGATAGAGAGTTATTACAGTATGAATTAAAGGTGAGTACACCAATAGGTAGTACTACAATGATAGGAGAAGTTTACAGGAGATGCTTGATTCGGATTGACCAAGCAGAATTAGAGGCAAATCTAATTATACTACAGTTGAGGGAGATAGATATTATCCTAGGCATAGATTGACTCACTGCTCATAGGGCTATTATGAACTGCTATACTAAGGAAGTAGGAATCTCCTAGTCAGTTGATAGCAGTTTTCAGAGGAATTAGTCAAGCAATGCCAGCCAGGTTGATATCATGTATGAGTGCATTGAGGATGATCCAAGGTGGATGTGAGGTCTATTTGGCCCATGTCATTGATACTAAAGCTGAGCAGAATGAGCATTCCTGTGGTTAGAGAATTTTTAGATGTGTTTCCCTCCGAGTTATCTAGTTTACCTCCAGATCAGGAAACAAAGTTTACAATTGATTTAGTTCTGGGTATAGCCCCTATATCCATTCCTCCATATAGGATGACAACTAAAGAATTAAAGGAGTTGAAGGCTTAGCTATACAAGTTGCTAAAGGTTTTATTAGACCCAATGTTTCACCTTGGAGAGCTCCAGTTTTGTTTGTAAAGAAGAAAGATGGGACTTTAAGGTTATGCATCGATTATAGCCAACTAAATCGGGTGATAGTGAAGAACAAGTACCTGTTGCCTAGAATTGATGATTTGCTTGATCAATTGTAGGGAGCTCAGGTATTCATTAAGATGGATTTGAGATCAAGGTACTATTAGTTGAAGATAGCAGAGGTTGATGTACCTAAAAGTGCATTTAGGAGCAGGTATGGGTACTTCTAGTTTTTAGTAATACAGTTTGGGTTAACTAATGCCCCGGCAGCATTTATGGCTTTGATGAATAAGATATTTCACCCCTACCTAGACCACTTTATGATAGTGTTTATCGATGATATTTTGGTGTATTCAAATAATAGAGAAGAGCATGCCAGACATTTGAGGGTAATACTACAGATTATGAGAGAGAAACAACTATATGCTAAATTCATTAAGTGTGAATTTTGGTTGGATCAAGTAGTGTTTTTGGGGCATATAGTGATTGGACAAGGCATACAGGTAGATCTAAAGACGATAGAGGAAGTAATGAATTGGGAAGCTCTGAGAAATGTTTCTGAAATCTGAAGCTTCTTAAGATTGGTCGGATATTACCGGAGGTTTATCGAGGGGTTTTCCTTGATCTCAGCTCCTTTGACAAAACTTATGAGGAAGAATGTAGTACTCAGATGGTATGAAGAATGTTAGAAGAGCTTTGAGGAGTTGAAGCATCGGTTGACTATGACACTAGTGTTGACTATTCCATCAGGGACCGAAGGATATATGGTATATAGTAATACTTCACATCAAGGATTGGGATGTGTGTTAATGCAATATGACAAGGTGATCACCTACGCATCGAAAAAATTAAGGTCTCATGAGATTAACTATCCGATACATGATTTAGAGCTTGCTATAGTTGTCTTTGCTATAAAGATATGGAGGCACTATTGGTATGGAGAGACGTTCTAGATTTATACCGATCATAAGAGTTTGAGGTATTTGTTGAGTTAGAAGGAATTAAATATAAGACCGAGGAGATGGATTGAGTTATTGAAGGATTATGACTAAACAATTGAGTACCACTCGAGGAAAGCTAATGTGGTGGCTGATGCTTTGAGTAGAAAGTCGAATACTAGTGTAGCTTAGATTTAGTTATTGAGGCTACCAGCCTTGATTCATTTGAAAGCTTTAAATGTGGAGTTGAATCTGAAGCAAGATGGGGCACTGATTTCTACCTTGAAGCTGAGGCCGATGTTGCATGATAGAATCTGAAAAGTTCAGAGGAAGGATCCTAATATGGTGAAACTAATTGAGAAAGCTAGGATGAATCTGGATTCCGAGTTTGAGTTAAAAGATGAGACATTGTCGTTGAAGCAGAGGATATGTGTTCCCAATATGGAGGATTTGAGGAAGGAAATTCTAGAGGAAGCTCATATGGCCACCTAT
The DNA here is from genome assembly GCA_029829435.1 of Erythroxylum hondense. Classification (NCBI taxonomy): domain Eukaryota; kingdom Viridiplantae; phylum Streptophyta; class Magnoliopsida; order Malpighiales; family Erythroxylaceae; genus Erythroxylum; species Erythroxylum hondense. The sequence continues at coordinate 61,038,845 of JANKYF010000008.1, forward strand.
GCTAACATCCTGGTATTACCAAGATGTATAATACGCTGAAATAGCATTTCTAGTGGCCTGGAATGAACAAACAAGTGGCGGAGTATGTTTCTACATGTATTACATGCCAGCAGGTTAAGGCTGAGCATCAAACTCTAGTAGGGAATCTACATTCGTTGTCTATTCTGGAGTGAATATGGAAACAAATTACCATGGGCTTCATTATAGGATTGCCTAAGACTCCGAGGCAGAACGATACTATATAAGTTGTAGTGGGCCGATTGAATAAGTAGGCTAACTTACTAATGAGAGAGAATAACTGACTAGATTAGTTGGCTCGGAGATATGTGAATGGAGTGGTTAGACTACATGGGGTTTTAGTGTCCATTGTAATAGACAGGGATCCCATATTTATTTCGAGATTCTAGAAGAGCTTGCAGTCTGCTATAGGTACAAAGTTGAACTTTAGTATGACGTTTCATCCTCAAATAGATGGACAGAGTGAGAGGACAATCAAGACTGTTAATGATATGTTAGAGCTTGTGTATTAGAGTTTCAAAGAGCTTGGGATCAGTATATAGTACTGATAGAATTTGCTTACAATAACTACTATTATAGTAGCATTGGAATGGCACCGTATGAGGCACTGTATGGCAGAAAATGTAGGTCACCACTATGTTGGGATGAAGAGGGCTTAAGAATGGTTGAAGGCCCGGAATTGATACAAGACATAGTAAATAAGGTGAAATTGATCTGAAGCCAAATTAAAACGGCTCAAGATAGACGGAAGAGTTACATGGATTAACATCGATGGGATATGGAGTACAGTGTAGGAGACAAATTGTTTCTCAGAGTGTCACCTTAAAGAGGAGTATTGAGATTCGATAAAAAAGGAGAGAGTTTAGGCTTAGGTACATTGGCCCTTATGAGATCATTGAGAAGATAGGACCTTTCACATATAAGTTAGCTTTGCAAAATGAAATGTCTCAATTACATAATATGTTTCATATGAGTATGCTCCAAAGATACCGATCATGTTGGACTATCGCTCTGATACCATAAGATGCTGGACCCCAGGTCTCGTGACGAATTCTGAGGCAACCATTCGGGACAATCGCGTGAGGGTGGTGCGAACGAAAAGTGGAAAGCATTTTATTTATTAGAAATCTCAACATGGTAGCAAAGGGGAGTTCGTCACAGCGAACCTATGGAGTTATCTCCATGAGCCCTTCGGGAAAAGTTCGTCGTGGTGAACTCTCGAGGCTCAACAAGAGAACCCTTTGGGAGAGTTTCGCTATGGCAAAGTCACAAAATTCAATCTATAAAAGCCCTTCTGAGAGGTTCGCCGCGACGAAACCTTCAATTCCAAACCTTGGAAAACAACACCAACTTAAAACAATTTTCTAAGCACACATACACTCAATTATAACCATCTAATGTAGCGCTCCCTTACCGCAAGGTACACACTGGGGCACCCGGAGGTCATTCCGGTACATAACCTACGATAAGGACGAGCTACATTTGATAACTACATTCACTTCATATGGCATCATATCAATATGCACTTATAAGGAATCATAAGAAGATCACAATTTTTTTTTTACTACTCTTTCCTCATTTCCTTTCACAAAATCGATGATTACATTGAGTCTTTCATGTTTTCCTTATGTACATCATCAAAAACCTAATACAAAAGTCTTACATGAAAAAGGAAATGTATCAAATCTATCTAAGTCATCCAAGAGTCCCAACTGACCGACCTTTAAGCCATGACCTCACTCGCCCAAACACAATCTGTACGACAGTGGAGTTCCTAGTGAAATGATTCACCCCTCTATCCTGAAAAGACAGCGTTGCAATTTTGATGAGTTTTGTGAACTCAATGAGTGAACCATCATTGACAAGTTCATCGTATCAAACGCACATATCACATAATTCACTAATATTCATTCACTGGATTCAATCTTGTAATGTTATATGTATGAGACTCACATTCGTTGTTATTGTTGTGACCGAGTAGCCATCACATACATATACACAATTACTGGCCCACAGGGCTCAGTCGGAACAAAATCACAGAGCAGAGCTCTATGCACAAAACATGTCACGGAGCCAAGCTCTACGTGGAAGCGCTTCATTGGCCACTCAAATCACAACACCTTTATCTGAGCATGCATTTATGAAATGCACCACATACGGATTATGTCATATCAGATAATCACATGCGATATTTGAATCAGAAACTCATTATCATCGGACCTAAGTCCAGCATTCAACTTTCGTTGAGAAAACACGTATTATTCAAAATTTCAGATCAAACAAGGCACTTCCAATACCATATCCACATAACAAACTCCTCAGACTTTAAGCCCGGAATTCAATCAAATCATAAATACTTTATAATTGGAAGCTATCACATCAAACAAATTTCAAGCAAATCAATCCTAGGAAATCATCTAGGTTGACTCACAAGTTTCTCCTGAAGCTAATGCCTAGAAGATCCAACAATGTCTAGAGGTTGACGTTCCAGTGGCTCCTCTATAATAAATAACATACACATATATCACAATTTGAATAATCATAAGTGTTTAATAATGCACATGAATGAAATGAAATATGTACAATGCATATTCATATTCATGACTATCTCGGGTATCAATCCATCTTTCATCACAAGACATTCAAATATCAAAACTCACTTAAATAGCATCAGTCTGTGGGATTTAAACCTCCATAACCAATTTGAATCCAATTTCATAGCCCAATGAACCATTTCAGATCCTTCTCCAAACTCTAACTTTCGAGTCCACTGTTCACATTTAATTAGAAGGCAAAACTTACGAAACTTGAGCCCAATCTCTTCTAGAAAAGTGTTCCTCTATCTTTTTTCTTTTCATTGATACCAAAGTTACTCAATTTTGTTCAGTAATTTGGAAGATATGATTCAAACATTTTCGGACTATTTTTCTCCAAAAACAGTGTACTATATTCAACTTCCATCCATAAATTGAATACCTTATAGACTGGATCAAGATTTATCTTCTTCATATGATTTGTAGCCCTATTACTCTAGTTTACTACAAATCAAGAATCACCTCAATTGGAATCCTACAGACCAAGATATCACCAAAATACTGAAATATGTTTAGTAAAATATCCAGTTCATGATCCTTCCACCGATACCCTTACTTTGATTCAATCAATCATTTTCAATTTAATACCAAAAACCATAAATATTTTTTCAGAGATAAAGAAATGTGTTAGGAATCCAATGCTTCAAAAATAAGGTCATTTGGAGGTCTAGAGAAGAAGTTATGACCAAAAGAGTCCAGTCTATTTTTGCTTTTGTCTTAGTTCTATCATCTCATTTTTATCGTCTCATTTCTATCGTCTCATTTTCTTCCGTCTCATTTTCTTCCGTCTCATTTCTATCGTCTGCTTTTCTTCCATCTCATTTCTATCATCTGCTTTTCTTCCGTCTCATTTCTATAGTCTACTTTTCTTTTGTCTCATTTCTATCGTTTGCTTTTCTTCCGTCTCATTTCTATCGTCTGCTTTTCCTCCGTCTCATTTCTATCGTCTGCTTTTTACCCAGAACATCTCTGCTTATAAGGATCATAAATTTTGACTTCGATATCTAAAATTTTCATGCTATATACCGTTGGAAAGCTAAAAGAAAGATCTACAACTTTCTAGAAGGCAACTTTACCAAAATCTATCTATATCAAGTCCATATTTTCTCGCAAAATCAGAACACGAATTTTACAATCAGCTTTCAATGCCCTACACTCTATTCTCAACTTCATGACAACCTTTGAGACTCTTAGAGATGGAACTGAAATTCGATGTCTTCATACAAAATTTATCCACATATCTCTAGTTTAATCTAAATCAAGAATCATCTCGTTTGGATGACCAGAGAAAATGTTGTGGCTAAAAGACTGAAACATATTCAGTGAACTTTTTTTTTTCCAGATTTTCCAACTTTCAACACTTTACATCTAACTCATCTTATACCTGAATTATCTCTTTCATTCAACTCCAAAAATCACTTTTACAACACTCAACGCTCATAACCTTTCAAACACTAAATTAACACCGTAATCGAATTTTTCATCCTCCAACAACACAGTATTTATGAACAAACACATAAATGTCATTTTTCATGCAAATGATAGTAACTTA
>JANKYF010000008.1:61070178-61080343 GCA_029829435.1 Erythroxylum hondense
GACAAAAAATGTTGTCCTCCAGTTTTGAAAGGAACAAAAAATTTATGCTTCTGTGACTTGGAGTTAGAACAAAAATAAGTTGAATCAGCAATCAAATACTGCGAGCCACAAGATTTTTGTATTTTGTTATCTGTCTCCACCAACAGAGACAGTAACCCTATACAAGGTTAATGTCATTTAATATAGCAGAGATTTTATCCTTCTTCATTTCTCATCCTCGTGTCTTTAGCATGGAGCCTATCTTCTTACAAAGCCTAGTCTTCACTTTGTCTTCACATCATTTTATGTTATTTAATGTAACACTTTATCCAAGCTTTTTCTTCACGTCGTGGCAGAGACTTTATCAAAAGTAAAGCCTAATCTTCATCTGATTTATTGTTTTCGTAATAATTTTAAGTTATAAGAACAGCTTAAATTATGACTTCAAAGCCTTTTCCACATTAAATGATGTGAAGATTAGCAAACTTAAACATTAAATTTGATATATATTAAAAAAATAGAAACGTGATAATAAAATCAAACATATTTTTGTTTTCAGCTTTTTATTAGAAATCTCAACCAAATAGGTTTTTGTTTTCAGTTTTTGTATTACAAATCTCAATCAAATAGGTTTTCGTTTTTTAAAGAAAAAACAGAAACTAAAAACATGAAACATAAACCAAAAACAACAACAAAAAAATAAAAGTAGAATCGAACGAAAATATATAAATTTTCAAATTTTTTCAATTCTAGCACGATATTAATATTTCTGTTAACTTTACTGAAGTGGCTTACAACGTGCTCCAGAAATCTTAATTATTATTAATACACATTAGCCCAAATTAACACAAGTAATGGAAAATCATGAAGTGACGACGTTTCAAAATAATAATGCAGTTTAATCCCTAAATCAGTTTATCATTTATTGTTAAATAATAGGGTTAATTATAAAGAAAATCTCAAACTTCGCTCAAATTTGTAATTACAGCACAAGTTTCAAAACGTGACAATTAAATACGTAAATTTTCAATTTTTTTCAATTCTAACCTAGCATTAATATCTTTGTTAACTTTACTGACGTGACTTGCAACGTGCTTCAGAAACCTTAATTATTATTAATATACATTAGCTCAAATTAACACAAGTAATGGAGATTCATGAAGTGACATTGTTTTAAAAAATGATACAGTTTAATCCATAAATCAATTTACATAACTTCGATACCCTTATTCTATTTTTTCCAATTTGTCGATGCGAAAGTCCCTATTTTTTCAACTTGTCAAAGAGAGAAGTCTTGTGCACGGGACTTTTTGTTTTTTTAAAAGTAAAACATTAAGATTCCGTTTGATTATTATAAAATTAAGGATATTTTCTCAATTATCAGAAATTAAAACTTAGTAGTGTATATGGTAAGCATGTGTTTTTAGTGTAAAGAGAGAGAGAACTTGAATTAAATAATCTTTTTGGCTGGTCCAACAAAGTATCCACAAGCAGCAAAGGAGGTTACTTAACTTAAGGTATACTAATTAAACATAGTGCCTTAACTGTGATAATTAAATATAATCTCAATGACAGAGAGACACCCGTAACCCATAATAGGAGATTGATTTGGGTTTATTGGATGGCCAAAAGAGGGTTTTAGAACAACTGGCAGTATAACAGGTAAGTTGATACGAAGCTCTTCTGATTTACGTGAAGTTGCAGGTTTAAACCTTTTTTATGTATACAGCTGTTTAAAATTTTGGGTCAGAGTTTTACCTTTCGTAAGGGACCTACCCGATTCAAGCGAAGATTAATCTGAGTGTGAATAACTTAAATGTACCTTTTTATAATTGAGAGCCGTCTAAAATATCTCGTGAATTAAAAAAAAAGATTTGTTGTTTTTAATGAAAAAAAAGCGAAGTTGAACCTCTGAATACAGTTAGAAGTACCAAATTAATGAGATAGAGACTCCGTTTTCTTTTCTTAAAACGACAGTAGTTGGGTCTGAAACTCGCAAACATGTGTAAGTGTAACAGCAGAACAGTGCAAGTATGGTTGAGCGAGAGAGCAGCCAATGGAAAGGAGAGTACGTGTCAGTGACACGTTCCTCGTTTGGAACACGAGGAAAACAAACCATCATTTAAGTGTTGCCCAAGTGTTCTGTATGACTACATCAGTCAGTTATCACTTGGTCAATTGTCCTCAATTTTAGGGCCTCTTTTCGTTTTCTTTTTTTAATTTGAGTTTTAAAAAATTAATTTGCATTACAATTTACAGCAAGTTGTTTTCGTTTCTTCTTTTCAGATTTTGGTTACTTTTTTGTGTTGGAAGGGAAATAAATGGAAAAATATCTGGTTGTTGGTTTTTTTTTACCACCAGTCTCTCGTCTGTAACATGTATTTAATCGCTCGCTTTGTTAAAGAACAAAACCCTAAGGGTTCTTGTAAGAAGTAATCGCCGCCAGATTGATCTTAGCCGTCAAATTCTCTCCCCTCCCCCATCTTCTTTTCCTCGTTTTAAGACAGCTCACTGTTTTTTTCTTTCCTCCTCACCACTTGTGCTGCTGCTGCTGTTACTATTACATGGAACCTGTCTAATTCCGGTTTCAAGGAATCCATTTCCGGAGGAAACCCATGTTTTGATTTTTATTTTTACGCTTCATAATCGTTGTTTTTCGCAGTTTTAGGTTTTTTTTTTAATCTTGATATCTTTTTTTACTATATTTGGTCTTAAAGTTTTGATCTTTTGTAGTTTAAAGTGCCTGTAAAAATGGGGTTTAGTCTTTTAGACTGTTTCTACGTAGAAAGTTTTGGTTTTTAACACTTTTTAGTTACGGGGTCTCACAATTGATACTGGGTTATTAAATCAGTAGTGGAGCTGTAGTGGTTAATGATAAAGTTGGGTTTTTGAATATGCTTTCTGAATTGGGGAGGAGACCGATGATAGGAGCAAGCGATGCATCATCTCTTGGAGAAGATTTAGAAAATGAAATAGGGTTGTTGCTGCGAGAGCAGCGTAGGCAAGACGCGGATGATCGTGAGAGAGAGCTTAATTTGTATAGGAGCGGGTCTGCGCCACCAACTGTCGAAGGTTCATTGAGTGCAGTGGGCGGGTTGTTAGGTGGTGGAGGCGGCGGCGGCGGCGGTGTTGGTGCTACCCTTTCGGACTTTGCTAGTGGTAGAAATGGAAACGGGTTTTTATCCGAGGAGGAGCTGAGGTCTCATCCAGCTTATTCTTCATATTACTACTCAAATGTGAATTTAAACCCTAGGCTTCCACCTCCTTTAATATCAAGGGAAGATTGGAAATTTGCGCAAAGATTGAAAGGAGGCAGTTCAGTTTTAGGCGGTATTGGGGATCGAAGGAAGGTGAGTAGGGCTGATAATGGAAGTGGGAGGTCCTTGTACATGCCACCTGGGTTTGACTCCAAGAAACAAGAAACTGAGATCGAGTTAGAAAAGTTGCAGAGCTCAACAGAGTGGGGTGGTGATGGACTTATAGGTTTACCTGGACTAGGACTTGGAAACAAACAAAAAAGTCTTGCAGAAATCTTTCAGGTGATTGATTCGGTAATTATTGCTTCAATCTTAGTTGTATCTGTTAATGGAATGAATTCCTGCATTTACCAGATAGGATTGTTACTTCACAATATAATGGCTATCACTCTTTTACTGAGCCCTATAGTTTGTATGCAACTGGCTTGGTACTTCCGTCTTTACGTGTGAGTTTGTGTGTAATCATGAGTATCTAATTTCTTTTAGTTTCCAGTCTATAATCTTGGCTCCAGTGATTAATTCTTCCGTTGCCCTTGTTCAGTACTCTTCATGGATGCTGCGATCTCTTTTGTTGCCATCTTGTAATAGCAGTTGCTTAAATTTCACACCTTTTTCCAATTAATTTGGCTAATTCTAGACTAATGGTTAAGCTTTTGTTTGAAACTCCTTTGGAGATCGACTCTTATCAATGTCTGTTATGTTTCCTCATGAAACACTAATTATGAATTGAATATCAAGCATACTTTGTCTTAGTGATATGTACTTGACTTCTTTATCCTACTGGAAAAGCCTATCCCTGCAGCGCAGTGTCCTGTTACAGTGTCACAAACATTAATTAGTTTCTGTACATGCTTTAGACTACTATTTGTTTTTCTTGGAAAGCTACTAACTTGTGTCTCAGTCTTGGTCTTCTTGATGGCATGTTCATTGCACTTTATTGTCATCAGGAACTGTCATAAATTTATCAATGTTTTATTCGTGCAGGATGACTTGGGGCATTCAGCACTGGTGAAAGGGCACCCTTCGCGTCCAGCTAGCCGAAATGCGTTTAGTGAGAATGTTGAGACTGTTGGTTCTGCTGAAGCTTCATCTGCTGATACTTTACGTACTGTCGCAAATGTTCAGGCCTCATCTGCTGTTCAAAATAGCGGTCAAACTTCTTTTACTTACGCTGCTGTTCTTGGTGCTTCCTTGTCTAGAAGTACTACACCTGACCCTCAACTTGTTGCTAGGGCTCCTAGTCCCTGCCCTACTCCAATTGGAAAAGGTAGAGTTTCTGCATCTGAGAAAAGGCTTATGAATCCTAACTCGTTTAATGATGTCTCATCTGGTATCAACGAGCCTCCAGACTTGGTAGCTGCTTTATCTGGTCTTAACTTGACACAGAATGGTGTCATAGGTGAAGAGAACCACTTGCCCTCACAAATTGAGCGCGATGTTGATGACAACCAGAATTATCTGTTTGGTCCTCCGGGTGGTCTCAATCATTTGAAGCAAAGTACATACTTGCAAAAATCTGAATCTGGTAACTTTCATGTGCCATCTGTTTCTCAATCAGTGAAGATTTCATACTCAGATTTGAACCAGAGTAATGGCAATGGGTCAGACATGAAAAGCTCCTCCATGGTAGTCAATAGGCAGCCTGAATTGCAGAATTCTGTTACTCCTTCTGGTAATTCATACTTGAAGGGATCACCCACCTCCAATCTTAATATTGGAGGTGGCTTGCCTACTCAATACCAGAATCTAGATTCAATTAATTCATCACTTGCAAATTATGGATTGAGTGGGTACTCCATTAACCCAGCTTTGCCTTCCATGATGGCTAGCCAACTTGGAACTGGTAATCTACCACCATTATTTGAAAATGCTGCTGCTGCATCAGCTATGGCTGCCTCTGGAATGGACTTGAGAGTTCTGGGAGGAGGTTTGGGGTCTGGAGCAAATTTAACACTTGGATCTGAATCTCATAATCTTGGAAGAGTTGGGAGCCCATTGTCTGGGAATGCCCTTCAAGGATCTTTTGTTGATCCAATGCATCTCCAGTATTTAAGGACGTCTGAATATGCTGCCCAGCTTGCAGCTCTCAATGATCCCACAATGGATAGGAATTACTTAGGTAACTCGTATGCTAATCTGCTTGAACTTCAGAAAGCTTATGTTGGAAGTCTTTTGTCACCTCAGAAATCACAGTACGGAGTTCCATTGGGTGGTAAATCTGGGGGTTCCAATCACCATGGCTATTATGGGAGTCCTACATTTGGTGTTGGCATGCCGTACCCTGGAAGTCCTTTGGCAAATCCTATTATACCCAACTCCCCGGTGGGACCTGGCACTCCCATGAGACACAATGAACTAAATATGCGGTATCCTTCTGGGATGAGGAGCATGGCGGGTGGTATCATGGGACCATGGCATTTGGATAACGTGGGTGAAAGCTTTGCATCTTCTCTGCTGGAAGAATTTAAGAGCAATAAAACAAAATGTCCTGAACTTTCTGAAATTACTGGTCATGTTGTTGAATTCAGGTACTCACTGCTTAAAAAGCACTTCAAGTTCAACTATTATATACTAGCCTGAATTTATTTAAATAATTTTGTATCTTTATAAGCAGTGCTGATCAGTATGGGAGCCGATTCATTCAACAAAAACTTGAGACGGCAACAATGGATGAGAAGAACATGGTTTATCAGGAAATTATGCCACAGGCTCTTGCTTTGATGACTGATGTATTTGGTAATTATGTAATTCAGAAGGTATCCAATATCTGTGCTGATTATTTTTTTTCGTAGTTACATTGCTGGAGGCTTTAGATATTCATTTACTTACAAATGCAACTTCGTGTTTTTTCATACAGTTTTTTGAACATGGACTTCCTTCACAGCGAAGAGAGCTTGCTGGGAAGCTTTTTGGTCATGTTTTAACTCTCAGCCTTCAAATGTATGGTTGTCGGGTGATCCAAAAGGTATAAATAGGCTTGCCATATGGAAATCTGAGTGATTAACCCAAGAACAGTACTATACTTAAAAGAAGTAAATGCCTTCCCTAAAACACCCTGAACTATCTGGCTGGTGGATTCTAAGTGCAAAAAGGAGGTTGTCTGCATCCACACTGTGCACCACTGTATTGCTATTCTGAGGACTTCTTTAGCCCTTGCTTTAATTCTCTATTCTCCCACATATGAGAATTTGATATTGCCATATACTAGTGCTAGTTCTTTCAAGTAATCACTGCAGTGATCGTAATAAAACAATTATGCTGGTAATCCTATAGAAGTTTTCATTATTAACTTGTTTGTTTGAATCGTTCAGGCCATTGAGGTTGTTGACTTGGATCAGAAAATTAAAATGGTTGAGGAACTTGATGGTCATGTCATGCGATGTGTACGTGACCAGAATGGGAACCATGTCATTCAAAAGTGCATTGAGTGTGTGCCTGAAGAAAATATTCAATTTATTGTCTCCACCTTCTTTGATCAAGTTGTAACCCTCTCAACTCATCCTTATGGGTGCCGTGTGATTCAGGTTGAGAATCCTTCTATAATTCTTTGCTTCTCCAAGTGAATCACCATTTTTAACGAGGCTTATTTTAAGATTCTGAAGACTTATGTATGTTCTCTTTGCTGCAGAGGATACTGGAACACTGCATGGATCCAAAGACCCAGAGCAAAGTTATGGGTGAAATTCTAGGGGCTGTTAGCATGTTGGCGCAAGATCAGTATGGAAATTATGTTGTTCAGGTTAGTAAATCTTTCTCTAGAAGGTCTCTGCAGGTATCCATATATTTAATGTATTTGTTTTTTTGGTAGAGAAATCGTTGTTGTGTGGTTGTTTGAACATGAACTGTTTATTCTTTTGTGCTTATTACGAAGTGGGATTGGAATTGGGTTTCCTGATCTTTGTTTTTATGTTGTGATTTTAGTTTCGCTTTGCTATGTGCAAAATTCTGCATAATCTACAGTTCCTACAAATCATCAATATAATACAAATCGTAGTTTAAATGGGGTAATTTGAACTGCATCTTTGACTGAGAAGCTCCCTAAAAACATTAAGTGGCACAAAAAAAAAGCACTTGCGTTTTGCTCATGTATGCAGTGCATACATATGGAACACATCTGTTGCTAATCTGCATATTTTCGTGTTTCTTTGGCTTCATTTATTGAAACCAACTGCTATGGTAAGCATTGAATATTGCTGTTTCTCTTTGCATATAGGTTCTTTATTACATCAAATATTAGGACTTGGAACTGTTCTAAGGTTGGACTATTTGTGTGCATCTTTTGAGCTGGTTCTAATGCTTCAATTTGTAATTGTCCCTGATTTGATCTTTTCAGCATGTACTTGAGCATGGAAATCCTCACGAGCGATCTTCTATCATCAAGGAATTAGCTGGAAAGATTGTTCAGATGAGTCAACAAAAATTTGCTTCCAACGTTGTGGAGAAGTGTTTAACATTTGGTGGCCCTACAGAGCGCCAATTACTGGTCAATGAGATGCTAGGAACTACTGATGAAAATGAGCCTCTGCAGGTTTGTAATTTATGCAGCTGACAAGAGACACCTGTATCACTCTCAAGGATCAACCATATGATGTCATGAGTGATATGTTGTTGTTTGTGTGTGTTCTCTTTCTAGGCAATGATGAAAGATCAGTTTGCAAACTATGTTGTACAAAAGGTATTGGAGACTTGTGATGACCAACAGCGTGAGCTGATCCTCACGCGAATAAAAGTTCATTTAAATGCATTGAAGAAGTACACCTACGGAAAACACATTGTTGCTCGTGTGGAGAAACTTGTTGCTGCTGGAGGTACTCACTTTTTTTTTTCTTTTACGAGTGAATTTAAATTGCATCTGGTACCTGCATGGACTTGGAAGCAAACATTAAACATAGTGGCAGATTCATCTTGGTTAGTGACTGATGAATTGCTAATTAATTGGCATCTCTGAACTATTGATGAAGCAGAGTACCAGCATACCCATAATTGATCAGGATCACCACTCTTTGTTTAGCATTTATTCTCGTTATCTTAGTGATGATCACTCTTTCCTTGCACAAAGATGTGAGATTGGTGGTATTTTCTTTAAGCAAGTTCTTTATGTTTGTTGTGTGTCAAATAGCTCACTCTCGAGTACTTGATTTGCTTGCAGAAAGGAGAATTGCAGCGCAGTCTATGCACTCTGCTTAGGTGGCCTAGGAAAGAAAGTTGTCTGTACAGCTAACTGAGGCTAGTGTGAGCTTCGTATCTTTCTTTCTTCGCATATCTAGGAGCTACGACTCTACCTTTGTTTTAGTGGCAAGGTATGAGCGGATTGGAAATAAAGTGTTTGCTTGTACCGGGAACTGTACATTGTGTAGTTTAAGGTTTATACATAGAGTTGAGCAAAGCTGAGGTTCACTTCAGATGTGGATACACCTACTGCCACTGCAGAGGAGTTTGACTATACAGGTTCAAAGTGGTGTAAAAATGATGGGATGTCGAGACTGTACAAAATGTTGGTATGTGAAGAGCTGTTAATGTTTAGGTGAGGCCAGAATTTTCTTTTGTATTCAACTTCTATATATTTTCTTTAAGAGCTACATTTTTCTTACGTGCTTATGGCCTGTAATCATCTCCAAATTCCATAACTCAACCAAATCACATTAAATCAAGTCGTAATGACACATTGCAGAACAATTTTGATCTAACAACACAAACATGGCGACTCCCTTGTGCGAGGCTTTTATTCTTCAGCACCGTCAATTTCTACCTTCTGACCAAAACCTCTAGGCCCGGCCTTGGCTCTCGCCTTTCCTTTCTTCCCACCTTTCTTCTTCTCCTGCTTAGCCGTTTGTTCTTTATCAAACTTCTCCCTCTCTCTCTTCCCCAGGAAATCTGTCACTCCCAGGTATATTACCTGCAATCCAGAACGTGGCAGAAGACGATGTTGAGTTTGATTATGCTATAACATAGCAAGATAACGATATAGATGGAGTCGTATAAGCTGCTAGCTGGACGAGTATGGCATTGACCAAGGTTCGGATCAATCTATAATGCGAAAATCACGAAAAGATTAAAAATTGGAATGTCAGTTGTTACCCCAATTGTGAGAATGGTCAGAATGACGAAGGCAATGAATAGGAGAGCAGAGACAACGGTGGAAAATCCGTCATCGCCAGAAGACACCACTTGCTGGGCACTATCAAGCGGAGTACTCTCTGGAGGCGGAGCTGCTTCTGGTGAGGCAGAGACCCTCCACCTTGGAGTTGTACTTGGAGAAAGGAAGGTTAGTCTGGGCAAGTGGAGAGTGGATGTGGATGTTTTATTGGTGTGGACGGTAAGTGAAGAGGGAGGATATGTGTGACTGCGGGTGGAGATGGAGAGAAGAAATGGCGAAGATAGAGATAAGCATGATGTTATGGCCATAGGGGGTGGTGTGCTGCTTACTTACTGCTAAAGTACAACACCGCTTCTCTTCCTGGACGACACGACAGGATAAGTGGGAGTGACTCTGACTGGAGGAGACCCAACTCCATGAACAAGATCCATTAATTTAAGACCGTTTGTTTAGGCTCATGTTTCTGTCTTAAATGAAATGAAATCTTATTAGAATTACGAATTATTTGTTTTTAATAAATTAGAAGACCTTTTCTTTTAAATCAGTTTTCTTCAAGGAAAATCCCTTTTTATAGGTATTTAGTTATCATAATAGCATGGAAAATCCCTTTTATAGGTATTCGTTGCCTATTCTCTTACGGGACATTTGGTTCGTCTGTTGGAGTAGATAACGAATGAAATAGTTATTTTTAAGAATAAAATTTATAAGAAATAGAAGGAAATGAGTATTACTTAGTTTAATTTATTCCTAAATAATTCTAATAATGATGTCAATATTTAGCTTGAAAACATAAATTTGTAATGACAAAGAAATAATTAACAAAAAGATCAAA
>JANKYF010000008.1:61214894-61228072 GCA_029829435.1 Erythroxylum hondense
AAATTTAGTGCAATGTAAACTTATTTTGTTGATTTTTAGTTTATTTTTAATTAAAATAAAATCATTTTAAAAATAATTTTACTTAATACATATATTTTAAAATCAATAACAAAAAATGTTACTACATTGAAATGAAAGCACTAAGTGTATTTTCAATCCTAATGTCTGCACTAAAATAATATGTTAGACCCTAACACTTTGTAGCATCCAAAAAGAAATTTAACGTTTCAAAACTATTTAATTTTACCATTGAATTGATGAGACATTTAACGAAGTTAAGGATCTGTCAATTAAGCGTACCACACACAGTGTCACATGTGGTCCATATGTCACAGTGTCACGTGTGGTCCATATGTTTTGGGTCAATTTGTTCCATTTTGGAGATGTGAGTATTAGAAATAATAACATGGCTCATCTTACATCTTTTTATCAAATGTTAGGAGACAAATTAGCGTTAATTTATATTCTAATAATAAACTCCAGGTTACAAATGAGTTGGTAAGGGGCTTTTTTGACTTAAGTGAGGTCGTGAGTTCGAACCCCTTCATATATGCAACCGTTTAAAACTTTGAACCAAAGCTTTACCTCCCGAAAGGGACCTATCCGACTCAAGCAGAGATTAATCTGAATATAAATGACTTAAAAATGTCTTCTCATAATTAAGATCCTCCTAAAATGCGCAACTAAAAAATAAAAATAAAAATGTCCAGATCAAAATACACTTTGCAGTTCGGACGGTTAGCCCAACTTGCCAAACGACATGTCTTATCGAAAACTCAAAGCTAGACACGAGTACGATACAAAGACTGCAGGTCTCTTGGTAATGGGCATATGGATTGTCTACATCCACCACCACACAACCTTCTCTGCCTTCCACACCTTTCTTCAAGATCGGTTCTTTCTTTGCAAAATCACGAAAACCCGTCAATACCCAGTTGCAGACATCAGTATGGAGGCAATTGTGCTTTTGTTTTAGTTTCTAAGAAAGCAAAATTTTCTCCGATCTTCAGGAATGGGAGCAGAATATGCGGTACCCTTGTGAGAGCGAATAGCAGAGAGACTCCTTATGAAGTTCTAGGAGTGTCTCCCGCTGCAACTCCTGATGAAATTAAAAGGGCATACAGGAAGCTTGCTTTGAAGTATCACCCTGATGTCAATAAAGAGGTATAGGTCAGCTTGGTCCCTTGAGATTTAGTCAAACTCTGTCTATAGTTTATATTGGCCTTTGTACATTGTTTTGTTTTCCATCCTTGTACGTTTGTTTACGCGCATCCATTCCTTCCTTTAAGCGTGATTGTTGTGTAGCATCATCAGACAAAAGAAAGAAGATTTTTGCTGAAGTGAACATATAATATCTGGCGTAGATCCGTTATTTCTCATACTGTTTGTCTAATATATTCTACAACTCTTTGTAACTGATTATCTAAGTCAATTCGTCTGGTTCCAGAAAAATGCCGAGCAGAGATTTATGAAGATTAAGCATGCATATAATACATTACTGAATTCCGAGTCTACAAGGAAGTATGGCACTGCAAATTCGTCAGGTTTCTCATACTCTAGCACTCAAAGAAGTCAGAGTACTCAAGATGAAGACTTCTATGGATTTGGTAAAAGCCAAAATTCCACTTGTATTTGTGTAACACCTATTTGCTTGGCTAATTCATTCTTTTTATATGTTTTCATATCGTAATTGTTGCCTTCTTCAGTACTAGTGGGAGTTATGTCGGTTCTCATACAGGGCAGTAATGGGGAAATCCAACTTGTATCGAAATATTAGACTCTGATCATTTACTGATTGAAGTGTATATAATGTTTAACTGGTAAATTTTGGACCAGTAACTTCTTACGTAAATGTCCTACTATCAGCATTTCTTAGCAGTGCTTGGTCCATGGCAATGATACCAATTACTTGTGTCATTACCTAAGTGTGGTTTGTAGGAGCAAATTGTCTACTCTAGTGTTAATATGGTTCGCATTTTTAGGACCTTGTATATTCTGAATTTATATAGCTGATCGCCTCCAGTGGCTTTTCTGGTTTGGTTGTCCTTAAAATTGGCTAGAGATGATCTCAGGAAATTTGTTCTGCTGTCCTTTTAGCTGTTCATTAGGCTTAAATGTTCTTATGTTCACAAAATTATGCTGCAGGTAACTTTTTGAGGGACGTTCAGATAACAATAGGTAGATGGTACATCTGTTTGGTCATGAAGTTTCTTCCACTAAAATCTGTCTAACATCTTTACATTTCCACATTGACATGGCGATCAGGTGCTTTCTCCTTGTAGTTATCTTAACTTGGTATTGGTGTCACAGGTGACTTGTTTAGAGACCTTCAAGAAGAATTCCAGAATTGGGAAGCTAGTTCTTCTTCGTATGGGAAACCAAAAAGCCTGTGGGAAGAATTGGCAGTATGACACTGTTAATTTTTTACAGTTAAATTTCAGAAACTGTTGATTTTTGATATAAAAGTACATACATTTTCACACAAACACACGAGACTTATCTGAATATTGTATCTCATCAGCATTACAAAGGATTCTAAGGCAAGAATCTATGATAATTACTATAATCAGGAAATTGGGGAAGAGTTTGTGGAATTCCTAGAGAAAGAGCTCAACATGACAGACACAGAGGCTGAAGTAAACGAAAATGGACCTCAAGAAGACGATTCTTTCAGCAATCCGGGGAAGACGAGAAAAAGAGGAAGTGCTGAAAATGAGCAAGGCAAGCGCAGCAGCATTGAGGATAACATTGATGACATTGAAGCTACCCTGGCAAAGTTGAAGAAGGAATTGGGGTTGTAGTAAGGAAAATTCTGCTGAGCATTGATAGCCTGCTCGGAGTTCGTTGATCATGGATGTTCGAGAACCGTACTGGGGAATTCTTACCCATTTTGTTCTTTACGCGCATATTGTAAATGATAAATATTTGAAAACATGATTCATTACTTTGGACAATCAACACGTATTAGAAACTCATTTCATGGACCTACTGTGTTATATGATACTGCTGAAATGATAGCTTGACTGGAGAAACTACAGGCAGAAGCAAAAAGATGACCAAAGATCACCCACTGCAAGTTCTGGCACAGGTAAGTGAGGTGAGGCCGGCGAGGGACTATAGTCTCTGGTTCTTCTGTCACATGTAAAAGATTTGGAATTCTTATGAAGATTCTCTCTAGAAGTAACGAAAAACTGATCCTACTTGAAAAGAATGGCCATGGCCCTTAGTATTTCATAAATGTTTCGGTTATCAAATCTTGTTCGCATTGCATATTCAACAAGACAATCGATGAGGAACGAGAAACAAATAACTGAAATTCCATTGTGATTTAGTCTGAAATTTAATTCAATGATCCCACACCAACTCAAAGTGACCAAAACCTTCAGGAGGAAAAGCTTCCTAAGCTACACTAAACGATTAAACCCCTCAATATCTCTCACCAAACCTGAAGAACAATGAACCAGATCCGGTATTATGATCAACCGCATACTCAGCCCGTACTAAACCCAACTTCATACCAAAACCATACGATGAACCGTGACCCATTCGCCTGTAGACTTCTGTTGGATTTCCCTTGACATCTTTAGAAGTTCCTAGATCATTGCCATGCTCTGCAAATGCGTACACGTGTGTATTTCTCACTGGGATCCTTATCTCAGCTCCAAGCTGCATTCATCAACAGCATAACGAATTAAAAGAAGTGGGGGATTCGATAGACTAGATAGTGAGAATGAGAGCTAGAAAAGTTGGTTCTCATATGAACTCGAAACAAACATCCACATCTGAGAATGTTTCAACGTAGGATCTTTACCTCAAGGATGTTTCTAGCTGCTCCTAATTCACCCATGTTGTACCCCCTCACAGAATAAGGTCCCCCCAGAGTAAAAGCATCGTAACTTGGAAGGTCTCCTACACAACCACCATAATGGCCATGGAGGACTAGTATAGGTGGTGGGGGTTTACCAGCACCTTCCTCCACCTGCTTCAACTGGATAAATCGGGTCATTGTTAGCTGATGGCGATTGAAGAATGGAAACTTGCTGCCAATGCCAAGGCCTTGGTCCACCTGCAACACGCACAGACAAGTAAAATGTAATATATAAGATCTTTGGTAAATTAATGAGAGAGAACACTTTGGCTGATACATTTTAGTATCCTGTTTCTGATTGTGACAATACGGACATTTTTTCTTTGTCCTGTGGGATGAAAACTTTGGCTGGCATAGCTAAGACTTGAGCATAGATGGTCTTCTTCATGCTTTTCTTTTTCTTTAGTACTTTCCCATTTGTTAGCAATCCAGATTTTGAGATATAACATTACTGTTTAAGACCCAAGCTTTTCATCGATGGTCATAGATCAAGTGCATCAACGTCACAATCAAGTAAATTTTTTTAAAAAAAATCACAATCAAGTATTAGAATCCCAATTCTGAAACAATCAGGTAATGAGAAATTTGGTTTAGAATATTTTCCATGAAATTATTGTATTCTTCCCCTTTGTGTTCATAAACTGTAGCAAACCAATCATTCAAAGAAGCAAATTATTGTAGAACAAATAGAAGAATTATTAACTAGTAGCTAAAATCACAAAATAAGATAATATGACTGATATTAGACTGCTGAAATATCAAATTTTAGGGTCGAATTTTAGCTAGGAATGCTGAAATTTCAAAATTTGAGAGCTAAAATTTTAAGATTTGATTGCTGGAAATTTAGGATTAGGATTTCTGGGTTTAATATGTTGGAAGCTAGGATTTGAGATGGCTAGAATGTAGGTTAGGTTTGCAAGAATTAGCAAGGAACACAGAGAATAAAAGGTAGAAAACTATGAATCACTCCTAGGGTCTAAGAATCACTCTTACAAGAAAGCATCACAGCTTCTAGTTGAAAACTCAAATTTGTAAAAAAATTCCACATTGCTTATTATTGATGAAGAGCTTAATACACACATATATATAGTTCTTAGAACCCTTATTATAGTAGGAAACGGTTCCCAATTTAAATCCAATTGTAATAGAGCATTTATAAGTCCTAAACAATTAGGATAACATATGTAAAATAGAATAACATATTTACATATGTAAAATAGAATAACATATTTAACTTACTACTACTTCCTATCTAATAATGAATCCTAACATAATCTAAATTTCAACCCTTATCTTTTGTTGTTAACTCAATTCCCAATCTTCATCCTACCCAATTAAGACTTGTGGTTGGCTAATTTTTCCTCTTGTATTTCTTCTATATACTTTTAATTTCTTTTGCATCGATTCTCCCCAACTTGATTGAAGTCATCCTCAACGTAAAATGTGATAAATACTGTTCATGTAAGTTTGGTTTCAACTTTTGAAATTCTAATTCTAGAATCCAAGTATTGTCAGAAATCGGTATTTCTTTCCATTTGATAAAAAATTGTCAATATCCTCCATATCTTGTGGCTACAATTTGTTTATCAAGAACATCCTCTATTTCCTCTTTAAGATAAGGTGTGGCTGGAAGTCTTACAACTACAGTAAGGGATTGCCCATCTTGTCCATGATAAATAGTTAAGTCCACAACATTAAAGATAAGACTTATTCCAATGTCACTTGTAATCCCAAAACATAAGCATTATCACTTATCTTCTTGATGATCTTATAAGGTCCAATGCTTTGTGAATGAGGTTTCTTATATTTTCCTTTTTAAAAGCACTCTAGACGAATCCTAACCATCACCATATTCCCTTCAGTCGACATGTTCTTTATAAGGCAAATTGCTAGTTATTATCTTTCGTCATATTTCATCAAAGATGTCCCTCATGTGTTATACAAAATCTTCAACTTCAACACTAACTCGTGTTGTTTGTGGCACAGGAATCAAATCAATAGACTTCCTAGGTTGAACTCTTGAAACTATCTCAAAAGAGCTTTTGCCAATAAACATATGTACAAAACTATTGTGTGCAAGTCATGCCATAGGAAGAATTAGATCCTAATTTTTCATATTGTCTCCAACCAAACACCTTAGCAAGTCTCCCAAGCTTCTACTAATCACCTCCATCTATCCATCAGTTTGAGGATGGAAAGAACTTGAAAATTGAAGTTTAGTATTCACTGTAAACGCAGAAACTTTACGTCACGATCAGAGGCGACAGTTAAAGGTAATCCATGGAGACATACAACCTCTTTGAAGAAGAGTTTAGCTATATGAACAGCATCATAAGTCTTGAAACATGAAATGAAAACTCCTATAGAATGTTGCTAGGCTATGAAAACTCCTTGTCTCCTGCACATCCTTTTGAATAGGCCAATCAAGAATGACCCTAATCTTCTCGAGATCAATCGCCACTCCACGGTAGGATATAATAAAACCCAAAAATACAAAACTTGAATGCATGAAAGAACACATCTTTAAGTTGGTATAAAGCTTCTCTTACCTCAAAATCTCAACACTTGTAGATGTAATAGGTGATCTTCTTTAGTCTATTGTATATTAATATATCATCAAAATATACCACCAAAAAATCTGCCCATAAATGGTTAAAACACTTGATTCATCACTCTTATAAAAGTGCTACATACATTATTGAGTCCAAATGCCATCACCAACCATTCATAAAGTCCATCTTTAGTCTTGAAAGTAGTTTTCCATTCATCTCCAGGTCTGATTCTAATTTGATGGTACCCATTTCATAAATCTATCTTGGTAAAAATATTAGCTCCAATCAACATACCTAACATGTATCAAGGCAAGATATTCGGAATCTATACCTTATTGTGATCCGATTTATTACTCTACAATCAATATACATTCCCCAACTTACATCCTTATTAAGAGTCAAAAGTGCTGGAACTGCACACGGACTAATACTTTCTTGATAAATCATTTTTTCAATAACTCCTCTACTTGTCTCTTCAACTCTTCATTCTCAATAGGATTCAAGCGATAGGCTGGAAGATTTGGTAGAATAGATTCAAGTACCAAGTCAATAGCATGTTGAATATCTCGTAAAGTAGGTAGTTCACTTGGTAAATCATCTAGTGTAAGGTCTCAAAAACCAGCTAACAATTCTCCCACTTCTTTTGTTAAGATAAAGGGTGTTTAATGTTTTGTTTCTGTTACTTCCCTTACTACCATTGTAAACACAATCTCTTTTTCCTTGCTATCATCTTCAAATTCTCTCTCCTTAAAGATATTAAGAGGCTTTTTCTTACGGCTATCTTGCTACTTCCTCTTTGTTTTTCTACCTTGTCTACCTTTAAAGGCTTCAAAATTATATTCTTTCCATGAAATATAAATTGATAGGTGCTAGCTTTACCGAAGTACTGCACATCTTGATTATAAAGCCATGATCTCCCAAGTAAAATGTGAGATACTTTCATAGGAATGACATCACACCAAATAGAGTCCTCATATATTCCTAATTTGAAAGACACCAAGCACCTTCAAGTAACTAGTATAGTACTATCATCTACCCAAGCAACTTTGTAGGGATGTGGATGTTTCTTCATGAGTAAATTCAATCGCTTCACCATGTTCTCCGATACTACATTCATACTACTTTCATCAATGATAAGCTTGCATACTTTTATCTTCGCATCTAACTTGATTAAAGAAGATAGCATTATGAAGCCTTTCTTCTTGTTCTTCCGCTTTAGGGGTCGTACGTATGCATCCCACTAAATTAAGATTTGTAGGACTAGCTAGTTCATCACTAAAGTCTCCTTCCAACTCCTCTCTAACTTCGTTCTCACCCACGTACTCATTAGATTCTTCCTCTTCTTCTCCCACATATGCAATCTTTTATTAGGACATTCATAAGCAAAGTGGCCCCACGGATTGCATCGGAAGCACTTCTTGTCACTGCTATCTCCTTTTGTCTCAGTCTCAGCCATAACTTTGCCTTTAAATTCAGCTCATTGAAAAGTTTTGTAGTTATTTTGCGGTGCAGATTTTGATGCATTCGAAGTTAGTCTAAAGTTTTGCACTGTCGTAATTCTCTTTGTGCTGAACTCCCCGGCTTGGCTTTGAAACTTTTTAGTTGCTTGTTGTCCTAAGTATTATTTTGCTCTTAAAGCCAAGTGATATGCATCTTCAAGTTATAAATCCTTTGCATTATTAGCTCCTTGCAAATTTCTACCCTTAAGCCATTTTTGTAGTGAGATATAAATTGTCATTCCGACTCCATCCCTTCACATCGGATAGAAAGTTCATCAAATATTTCCGCATACTCAGCTACAAACAGAACCCCTGGTTTAAGAATCGTGAGTTGATCTTAAAGATCTTCTTGATAATGAATGGTAAGTACTTTTTTTGATAACCTTAGCTTCATCTCTTCCCAATCAATAATTGGTGGCTGGCGTGTTTTTCGAAGCTATCCTCTATCGATCTCCACCAGATTTTAGCACGTCTAATTGACTTCATCTTGGTGAATCAAACTTTTTGATCTTCTAACTTGTGGTCATTTTATTGCTGCTATCCAGTCTAAGAATAGGTGTGGATCCATCTTTCCTACAAAATTAGGGGCTTCAACATGAACTTTCTTAGTAATTTCATCAAGTTCGTTGTGTGTTTCAACTCTAACATGGCTAAAGGCTCCCATGCACTCTTCATGTGTTGCTGGTTGATTTCTTTGTCTTAGATCTCTTGGTAGGCATTGATTCCCTAACCCCATTTGTTGTTGATTAGTGTCGGTGGTAAGGGCCCTACTGTATGATCTCGTCACTGGACGATTAAAGGAGAAATCCACCTTCCTTCCCTTATTGGTGTTCTTCCCTTTTGAGGAAGAACCGATGTTGGCTGAATGTTAGCTAGCTCTTGACAGAGCTAGCTGAATAAAATTATAGCTAAAGTAACTAATGTATTTTTCTTAATAATTTCGATACCATTATTCATTAATAATTCTGTTGTTATATAAGCAGAAAAGGAAAATAACAATCCATCTAACTAGGACTCCTATTCTAGTAGAACTCTATCAAGAACCAAAAAGGATATTTCAAAAGCTAACAATCCTTATCCAAATACTATCCTAATCTAATCGTCTATTATTTCTCCTATAAATTTTCCAGCCTTATCTAGCTTGTCAGTCATTACCCAACTTCTTGCCTCTCCTTTGATAAGTTTTACCCACAAAAGCATCCTTATCAGTCAGCCTCTTTGTCTTGGATTTCACTTTGTCCATCCTCACCATCAAATGTAGTTTGTTGTTTGACATTCTTTCTGGACTAGTTCTTGGAGTAAGGTCCAATCTTTCTATAACTCTTAGAAGTACCTCATCTTGCTCCTAGTCATTGAATATTCCTCTATATGCCTTTCTGCTATGTGCCGCCATTATAAACCAAAGCTCTGATACCAAATTGATATAGGACAAATAGAAAAATTATTAACTAGTAGCTAAAATCACAAAAAAAGGAAATATGACTGATATTAGGCTGATAAAATATCAAGTTTTAGATTTGAATTTTAGATAGTAATGCTAAAATTTCAGATTTTGTAGAGCTGGAATTTCAAGGTTTGAATGCTGGAAGTTAGGATTTGAGATGGTTAGAGTGTAGGTTTTGCTAGAATTTAGTAAAGAATACAAAGAACGAAAGGTAGGAAACTAGGAATCCCTCTTAGGATCTAAGAATCACTCTTAAAAGAAAGTATCACATTTTCTAGTTGAAAACTCAAGGTTGTAGAAAATTTTCAGATTGCTTATTATTGATGAAGGGCTGAATACATACATACATACATATGTATACATACATACATACATATGTATATATATATATATAGTTCTTAGAACCATTATTGTAGTAGGAAACAGTTCCCAATTTAAATCCTATTGTAATCTATAAGTCCTAAACAACTAGTATAACATATGTATAGTCGAATAAAATATTTAACTTACTACTAATTCCTATGTAATAAGAAATTCTAACATAATCTAAATTTCAGCCCTTATCTTTTGTTGTTAATTCTCAATCTTTATCCCACCAAATTAAGACTTGTGGTCGGCTAATTTTCCATCTTTTATTTCTTTTATATACTTTAAGTTCTTTGGCATAAAAAAATGAGTGCCAAAACAGTGACATTAGGATGACCAATTCCCTTCTGGACTAAATCTACACTACAGATGAAAACTTCATGAAGCAAAAATAAAGAAATCTGGTCACATTTTTGTTCTACAGAAACTCATACAACTAGTATACTGCCAAAAATAAATATACTGATCTGACCATTCAACAGAACTAACCTGAAATACATTCCTTTCCCCAACAACAGCCCCATTCACGAACTTGGTGTTATCACGGGTGATATTTGCTTGTAAAAATGCCATGCGGTCGATGCCAGTACCACTAAGGGTTGTTGGTGGTCCATCAGCGCTAATTCCTCCACTTGGCAACACTCTTTGGCCATTTGCAGAAATATGACTACTTTCATCACGTGTTGTTATCTCTTCCATCACAAGTCCATAAGTGTATTTGCTTTGACGGGTGAAATTCTATTGGAATGCATTGGAAAGCACATAATAGGAAGAAAATTTTAATCTACAAAAAGCAAACTCTTGCAATAGCAAAGATAGGGAAGATCGATTGTCAAATCACCTCAGTGATGTTAGCTTTGATGCCAACTCGATCAACCCATATTGGAGGCACTTCATCAATTCCTGGCCCACCAGTGAAAACTGGACTTAATTTGCGACTGTTAAAGCAACTTGTACGAAGAGTACGGTTGCGAGGATTATACAAGCCATCCAAATATGGATGAACATATTCGAGCTTAAAAGCAAGATCATCCTGACAAAAAAATTAGCCCACGGAAATTTTTAGATATGGAATCTTAAGTAGTAACAGAACAACACTCTAGACATACTAGAGGTATACCAAACACATGATGAGAGGAAATTACATACGGAAAAAAAAACATCTGGAAAATTTTAGGTATGGACTCTTAGGTGATGTAACAGATTCAGCACATACTAATTGTATACCGAATATTTGACGGGAACAAATTACCTGAGGCAAGAAGAAATTGCTCGTTGTTATTGAACCAAGGAAAGAGCGATTCAGTCCTTTAATATTACGATGCTCAAATGAAACAGTACCACCAGGCTGGAATGAAGCCTGCACATTGCAAGTGATATAAACTTTAATCAGTAACACGACATTAGTTTTACCAACTTCAAATGTTTTGCATATAAAATCAAAATGCATAGGCGGGCAACAAACCAGAGTAGGACGTCCTCCACGTCCAGGAACAATACTCCATTCTGTACTGACTTCAGCTGATTTTTGATCCAATTCTTTCAGCTTAATCTCAACAACTATTCCTCCCTCATTCTTCTCATCAGGCCTTGGGTTAACTTCAATATTTGAAAACAAGGTGAGTGAGTTTATGTTCCTCAGAGCTTGTTTCCCAGCTTCAATGTTAAAGATTTGACCTTGTCGAAGCTGCAGGTTACAAGTTCATGTCCAATCCATAAATCAGCAGGGAAATGCTAACTGGACAGATCACTTAAATTAAGAACATCCACCTTGAAACTTAATAAAGAAAAAGTAGATCGAAAACCAAGCACGTAAGAACCAGCTGGTTGATGCAGGGTTGGGCAAATAAGATCCGTGATCGCACCTAAGTACATACGTAGATGTGAACTAATCATCTTCATAAGTTCTATTTCTTCCATGTAACATTCTAAATAGTTCATCACCAGCTAAAACATCCAGTATTATTTAACTTTTTCTGGTACTCTTACAGCTATTATGATTTTAAAAAAAACACCGACATTGAAAACTAGCTATATACATCAACAAAAAAAAAAGGAATTCAAACTCACCTGCTTAGGCAATTCTCTCTTGATGACAGGAATCTGGGTGTTGCCTTCAACAACATTTCCAAGCTTATCCTGGAACTGAATAACCACCTGGGTAATATCCCCTTCCACAACTTCACAAACTACCTCCTTTGTATTCAAATTCCCAAAATTCACCACCTGGGCACAAGCAAACCCTTCATCATGATACCACTTCTGTACCCTATCCCTAATCTTCTGCAGCAACCTTGCACTAACCTTCCCCTGCTCTCTCAACATCTGCAACACCTCCCTATGTACTGCCATCGGCAACAAACAAGGTCTCGCCTTTTCGATCCTCCTCTTATAATCCTTCTCCTGACTCCTAAAGTACTCCAGCTTCTCCTTATCAGTCATATCGGGGTCCATCTCAATAGGCTTGGATTGTGCCATCAGCCCAACGTTAATGCATCTAAACTTATCAGCCGATTGCCAAGTGCTCTCGGTGAACGAGATAGTAATACCTAGGGTTCCGTCAGCGTTTGTTTTGCCCTCCATATCAACCTTCTCAAACATTCCGCAAGTGGCAAGCGATTCGAGCTCCTTTTGAAGTTGTGCCTTCGTGTAGATCCCTCCAGGCCGGAGCGAGACCATCTCAAAGAACGAGTCCTCGGTGCCGACGGTGGTCCATCTCCGCCGATCAAAGAACAAGATTTCCGAGAGCTTATACTTCTTGAATCCGCTAAGCTTGTTTAATTGCACGACGATGTTCGCAGGCAAACCGTGAGAGTCCCACTCCTGAGACTGCGACTCGTCGGCAATGGCCGAAGGAGGCGAAAACAGCCTCTCCCAAAACCCTCCGCCACCGAAATCATCCCCACCTCCTCCTCCTCCGCCAAAAAAGCCACCACCCCCATTGTTACCGCCGGGACCTTGGTCAAATGAGGAGGGGACAAGCGTGAGGCGGAGAAGGAGAGTGGCGGCGGATACGCCGGCTACGGCTAGGGGTTTGGAGAGGGAATTGAGGAGTGAAATGCAAGCAGTCTTGGGCTTATTAGAGTCGTGTGAGGATGAATGGAAACAAAAAGAAGACGCAGAAGAAGAAGGTGAGGAGTTGAGGTTGCACTTGACGGAGGATGCGCGTGGAGAGGCGCGTGGCTTGGGGCGAGCAGAGGGAGCGGGGGGCGCGTTGGTGAAGAGATTGCTCGACGCCGCGAAGGAGGACATAGCTATGGAAGCGGTGAATGGATCAAGTTGGAGGTTTTGGGTTGGTGAGTGAGGTTTTTGTTTGGGTGTAGAGACCCGACCGGCTCGGTTTAGCAGTAGGGTAGGGCTTGGTTCATCGGTTGGGTTCAGGCGACATTTGCAATGTTTAAAATCTGTTTATTATTATTTCGACAGTTTTACTTTAGTATCTAATCTTA
>JANKYF010000008.1:61228639-61253712 GCA_029829435.1 Erythroxylum hondense
AGCGGCGATGACAAAATTTATAGGAAAACATAGATTTTTGCAAAACATGTGCCCATGTTGATGAAATGAGCTTTGGGGAGAGTCTGTTGGTGCGTGTTGCACAAACCATGCCAAACACTCCCACAAACTTTTTAAATTGTATTTTGAAATATATTTTAGCCTTAATTTTAATTAAACTAGTTTAATTCAGATTAAATTAGTTTAATCTCTAATAAATTTTAATAATAAACTTTTTTGATGATATTATTTATAATGAAATTGATGTTTATAAGTTGCTCTATGTAAGTGTGAATGTTTAGTAGTTAATCACATTATTTTTTAGTCATGGGTAAATGTGTCATATGAAATAATTAAATTCAATTCTAATATTATTGGATTTGTTCCAAACAGTGTAATTGAATTCAATTCTAATATTACTGGATTTGTTCCAAACAGTGTAAATTGAATTCAATCCCAACTTTATTAATGTAATTGAATTCAATTCGTTAATGAATTCAATTCGAAGGTTTCCAAACAGCTCGTAAGTAATTAACATCGTGGAGCCCGTAAGTAATTAAGATCGTGGATGGTTAGCTTAAGTAAAATAGAAGCCCATCTGCCCGTCGTGCCAATCGTCAGCTCTCACGACCTCCGAGTTCCGTAGCTCTTCGTGGCCCTAAGCCTATCTGCCACTGGCGTCTCTTCGCCGCTTGCCTGGTAGCCGACAGTCGATCGCCGCTCGCCTAGTCGCCTGCTCGCCATTTCTCTTCCCAATCGTCTCTGGGTTGATGGTGAGTTAGGAGTTACAGACAATGGACGTATAATTCCATGGTTAATCATTAAAACGCGAATTCACCTAATTACGGTGTACTGCATCATCCGACTCTTGCGTTTGTCCTCTGTTTATTGTTCTCTTGGTTTCTGTATTTCTGTTTTATTCTTCATCGTTTATGTTATTGTTGTTGTTCTGGGTTTCATATGCCATTGATTTCCAGTTTCTTCTAAGTTTTGTTTTTCTTTGTTTTAGTTTGCTCAATTTTAAGTTCATGTATATACATTTGTTGCGATGGCATTTTCCTT
The DNA here is from genome assembly GCA_029829435.1 of Erythroxylum hondense. Classification (NCBI taxonomy): domain Eukaryota; kingdom Viridiplantae; phylum Streptophyta; class Magnoliopsida; order Malpighiales; family Erythroxylaceae; genus Erythroxylum; species Erythroxylum hondense. Next base: position 61,229,699 of record JANKYF010000008.1, read on the forward strand.
GTCTTATTCACTTTGTGTTCACTCTACCTTAGAATGGTACTGTTCAGTGTTCACTGGTTCCTTGAGTCTGCTTATTATTCATGTTCACTAGTTTATTCATGTCTGCTTATTAAAAACTGAACTTTATTCCTCTTCTCTTCAGTTGGTGGTCTCCGGCATAATTTGAAGTAGCCAACTTTGGTTGATATTGATCTATTCGACGCATAAAAATCTGATAAACTTCTGAGAAAAAGTAGATCACAGGAGGACTTTCATGGATTAGGACCTCCAACTAATGTTGTTTTAAAAATTGGAGTAAAAATTTTGGACCACGCCTGAACCATACGAGGATGAGTCTGGAACGACCTATTACCATCCCTAGTCTTGGTATTAAAAATTCTCTCTGTGTTCTGCAACAACCATCACCAGTTTCCATTTTGTGGATTCTTCCTAAAATCGGAAAACCATAGCATCGTCATTTGGCCTTACAACAGTAGCAAATACAATCACCATACTAGGACTAGGAGCTTCAAGTTGAGAGTAAAATGCTTTTTCATATTTTCCTTTGGGTTTGCTTTTCGGTGAGACTTGCTGGTTTGTGTAGCTTGAGAAATTCGTGCTGAATTTAACAATATTTTCCTTTTCTTTTCCTTTCATGTTTGACAATTCTTTGCTGATGATAATCTGTAGCCAATTGCTTTAGTGTCTTTCAATTTCAATATTTGTTTAAATTTTTTTTCCTACCATCATTATTCGCATGAGACAGTTCTACGACCTCCTCTGATGGCAATTATGAATAAATGTATGATTCTGTTTCTCCAGTAATTGGTCATCACAAACAGGAGGTATGGTATTTAATTTGCTTTAGCTTTAGTTGTTTTCATCAGTGGATCCCAAATTTGGCTGCAGTATAGAGCTGCTTCATTTTCTTGCACCAAGTGTATAAAATTGTTTGAAGAACTAAAACTGCCAATGAATGTGGCTTTTGTTTCTTCAACAGAACTATGAAATGTATGAAGCCCTTGGCCTTGTTAAATGACTTGCTCAAGTCTAATGTATTGGGAAAAGGGCGATTGTTGAGTTTGGACGTTGGAGACAAGTATGTTGGTCTGGCTATCTCTGACCCACATTACAAAATTGCCTCTCCTCTAAGGTATATATTAGACACATCTCTTATGTTTTCTCTTGTGGGTCTTTCATTGTTAACTTGACCGTGCAGTGTTTTGGTGAGGAGCAGTTCAAACATTGAGTTGATGGCTGCTGACTTCGAAGTTCTGGTGAATATACTTGGTTTTGAATACTTTGTTTTTCTAGATAGTTGCTTTTGATTGTTTCTTGTAATGTGGGGAGAATAAGTTAGTGGAAATGGCGTTGAAACCAAAAAACCTTCGAGAAGTAATGCATTGTGTGCTCTACTTCTCATAATGTGGAATCATTGTTGTTCTTGTTCTTATTGAATCGTTTTCCACCTCATATTTGATTCAACTTATCTAATCTTCTCACGCTCTTTTTGGCCTTATAATCAATTTTCAAAATAAAAAATATCCTGATTTCAGTTATTGTACTTAGAAATCTTGTTCGTCGTAGCTTTTATTTGCTTATGGGAATATCTGCACTGAGTAGCCGCCTCAGGTACAGTTAATGTAAATGTACCACCAAAGAATTGTAAATTGATAAGACTGTGATTTATTTTAAAAATTCTCAGCCTTGTTCCATATATGGTCAAGGCTGCTTAGTCCTCGCTTCAACGTATGATCACTTCTTATTCTTAATAGGCTTTTCTCATTTCTGCAATGTGTTGACTTTGGCATTTTGATTCAGTTTTGATTTTGACATTTCAGTTTCCTTTTCTTGTGATTCATCTATTCCTATTTTCTGATGTCCTGTTTATGTCCAGGTTTCCAAACTTTCCTTGGTCGGATTTGTTGTTGGCTATCCTTTTCACAGATTAAAGCCTTCTCCTGATGTGTGTTGACAATTTGATCTTTGATATTTTATAGATTCCAATCAAATAATTCTGACGTAATTTATGCTTTTCTTCTTTGCTAGGCTCTACAAGTCAAACTTCTCATTGACAACCTTTCGCAAACAGGGAAACTTCAAGGTGTAAAGTACACATATTGGAATGAATCCTTCACATCAAAGGTGAAAACTCATAGCTTGTTTCACTTGAAAATGGGATTTCATTCTTTATGGCGCTTTTGATATTAACATCCATCAAACATATGTCACACATGTTGAGTTGTTCAGGTTGTTATTTGACAAATTTAGAAGTCTTGGGTAAAACAAATTTATTGTTAATGTTTCTTAAGCTAATAAAAAAGTCTAGGAACTGATACAGGACTTGTTTTGGCCACTCAACAGTACATGCTTATGAGTTGCATCCTCAAATTTATAATTCTTAAACCACTAACCTCCATGCATAATGGTAAAAGAATGAACAACGCTTCAAGCCTTAGTAATACTAATTTATTGAATCACACAATTCTTCTGTTTATAGATAGAGGAAACAATGCTGAAGCCTTTGAATTTGCCTCAAGTTCAAATGAAATCTATCATTGACAAGTTTGCTGCTGTTGCGATACTTCAGGTATCTCTATAATCCATCCTCGGTAAATATCTAGGAATTTATTGTGCCTTATATTGTTTGTGGCATATATTGTAGTCACTTCTGAACTTAGTTTTTACACAATAGCATCTCGGAGTTAAATCTATTTAACATGTTTGTGTCCTGGTAGGGGTACCTCGATTTTATGAACAAAAAGCTTAAGTTGGAGCCAAGAGATTGAGGAGCTTTAACTAATTGTAAGTGTTCTGTAAACAACAAACAAAAAGAATTACTTTATGTGGCATATTTGTGGTTGTCGAATGGTTAATATCTTTAATATCAATTTTTAAGATTTGGGCTGATGTTATGAAAGTAGGAGAAATGTGTTTATTTATCAAAACTAAGGGTTGATAGATTTTTAGTGTATGCTAACCTTTTTTGATGAACTAAACAATTTGTGCTATAGTTGTAAATGTACAACGCCGTATGTTCACAACTAAATAAGCTAGTTAGAGTAGTAGCATTTATGAAATTAATACTTGTCATGAAAAATCTAGTGGTTTACTAATGCAAGTTGCTAAATACTGTGTTTGTGTCTAGTCTGTAGTGGCTAAAAGATGCATATATTTCTCTATGCTAATTGTAATGTATAGCAAGATTCAAGAAGTACCTATAGAAGGCAAATGTTCATAGCTAAATAGGTTGTTTTAAGTAATTGAATTTTATTTTGACTATGCATCTGTTGTTGCTAAATATTAATAGTTAGTTAACCTTAACTATTATTACGATGTTACATTGTGATTAATGGTATAGTGGCTAGAAATAACATCATTCTTCTCACATTGACAAATGTCGTTGAAAAACTTAAAGCCTAAAATTCTTTTCATGATATGGTAACTTGAACAAAGACTAAAATTCTGATGCCAAATGATGTGAGCTACTTGCACCAATAATGATGTCATTCATGTTTGAATTTGTGAAGGTCACAGTTTACCTTCTAAGGTCTTCTGCTCAATTTGGAAGTCTTCGGTCAAAGTTGGAAAAAGGTTTATCATAGTTTGATTATGATAATGTTTTTTTTTCACCTTACATTTTTCATCTATCAATTCTTTTGTAAATGGAGCAATCCATACAGTATGGGATTAATATATTTGCTCTCTTATATAAATAAGCAACAATCATTGTCTGATATAAAACTTCATCAATCTCGACCTCTTAAATTCTCAACTTCTCAAATAACATTGCTTAAACAAGGGACTTAAACGAGGGTAATAATGCATGAAATGATTGTCATTCCGAGTAAAGACCAGACTATTTTGCTAACCCATTCATGGCCAAGTATGGGTGGATCAATGATGAAGAACCTGGCACCTTGGTAGTTCTAAAGCTATCCCTAAGCACTGTTTGGGGAGAAACACAAAAAGGACCTCTATCGTAAAACAAAACAGTGTTGATGAATTAATAAACTAATTTTAATTATGCTACAGTAACAAGTACATGTTACTGCTACATTTCTTGCGTGAATATTAAGAAGAGAAGGTGATGAACGTGTATATGTTTCAACGCAAATAATATCAATATTTGTCAAGCAACGGTTTAAAAAACACACATAAGCAGGTATGAAAACAAGCCTGGAAATTATAGACGGTAGAAAACTCAGAAGATGCAGAGACTAAGAAGGCGATGAAGATGATAAATTTTTGTTGATTTCTATGTGCAGAGGCCTTTTAACGCAAGGGACAAAAATAACTCAAAACCAATCTCAAGCAACGAAAACAAATAGGAAACATGTATAACTGGAAAAATGGTAGAATAGGCTGAAGATGTAGAAGATACTCAGTAGGCGCAGGAAATAAAGACCTGTTTTAAAAATACATCAAAATGTCTTTTTTGCATTTTCAGAAAATCATTGTCGTTTTTTATTTTTAACAAACAAAAAACAAAAACAAAAACAACTTCAACCAAACAAATTTTCAGGGACTGTTTTTATCTTTAACAAAAACAACAACGAAAAACTAAAAGAAAAAATGAAACCAAACACTCCCTAAATTGTCCTTTGTTAGTTTCTATTCTTGAGAGTCCATTATCAAAATAAAAACTAGTGAGCGGTTGGGTCTTCACTAAAGCAAGACCCCAGTCGGTTAGTAATACGGGGTCGCATAACTAAGAACTCTATCCCATAAAACAAACCCAACCCGTAACTGGTATAGAATAACCCTATGTCAACAAAAGTTAGAATACTCAACTTCTAAGTCCAAACAACTAGAAACCATAATTGACATATTTTTATTAAGTCAGAAGTGTAGATTGAGAACAACATTTATTAGATAGTTAAAAAAACTCTCATAAGCAACACAGAAATAGGGTGTAAATCATTTATACTGTCTATCCAATTTTAATGAGAATCCTTAGTAAACGAATGTACGTTTATAGATGTCCTAAATATTGCGAAAGGGTATAGATTTTGCAAATCATAAGTTCAATAACGCAAACTATACTGAAATTAAAAGTTTGTGCGATTGTAATAGTCAATTTTAATACTACGAACCAGTGGCTAGATGCGTCCACAACAGGTAACCCCAAGCTTTTCGAATATACGAACAGTTCAACTTCAATTTCATGTCTCATTTCAGACTATGCATGCAAGTTCAAATCACAACAAGGATACAAATTCAGTCAATGCATTTGAGGACACTTCTAAATCACTTAACATGGTTATTGACCGCAATTCCCAGGATTATGCACCATCTGCAAGTGTCCTCTTAGATGTACTAATGTAGAGAACTGCACGAAATTTAAATAAATACTAATTACCACCACATTCGAAGATGTCCAGGTAAAAAGTTGAAAAAGAAATTGATATATTTACCATTGTTTCCTCGGATGAAAGCATCACCATATTTATTTTTGAGCTGACCATTAACGTATTCTTCGGTTTGTTCCATCGCGATATTCATATATCCGTCCAAACAGGCAAGGATACCTATAAGCACAAATCCCAGAATGTAATGATCCCAGAGATCGGAAACCAAATAAGAGACTAAGATTTAGTTCTGCAGTTACTTGTGTCATATTTGGAGCACACATAAGCCACACTATGAAACCAAACAGTATAAAATCACACAAATGTTGCAACGCTTTATGGACCTCCGAGTCTGTCTCCCTACTGGAGTAAAATAAGTGAATGAAGTGATCCAATAGAAGTCCAGTCCAGAAGGGAATTATTAGTCTTAAACATGAACAATTCCTGAACAGAAATAATAGTTGAAAATGTAAGGTCAACTAAGGATTATTTCATCCAAATTAACCAAATTATGATAGAGAATAACTCACCTCTGTAATCAACACCAGAGTTGAGCTTTACAACAACAGGTCGGCCACGAATTGATTTAAGGAAATCTGCTGGTGTTTTCGTGGTTGCTGTTCCTTTTTCTCCCCCACTACTCATTTCCCAAAATTTTTTCTTCTGCCATAACAGAAAAGAAGTGAGTTAGACGACTTGAATTGCATTTATAAGCCTTACAACAACAGCAACAAAGTATAAAACAAGCTAATGAATGACTCACATATTAAAACATACGTCATAAGTTAAAGGGCCAATTGTTTCAAGCAATAGAACGTCAATCCCTAATAACGCCTAAAGAGATTAGATCTGTCTTTTCATCATTCCATGTTCATTCAAATCATTCAAGAATGGATCCATGTTGAGAGAAACTACATCACATTCAACATAAAAAAGGAAAAAGAAAGGACTGCAAGAAGAAAAATGGAAAGGAAATCATGAAATGGAATCGTATACGAAGAGCCAGATTGTGAAAACAAAATGGAATTATCCCCAAGACAGTCATGAACTCTACTTAAGGAAAAAGAAACTGACGATAGCCACAATTTTCATAAAAGTAATCCCCCAAGAACTCCAACGTTCCAATTTCATTCCATTGTAGGACATTTTTGTACTTTTCTATAAATAGGATAATTATTAATTGTATTTTCAAATTTTTAATAGCTTATCGATTAAGTTTTGTAATTTGATCATAATAAAGGTAATAAAGTAGTCCAATAAATGATTTAGATTAATGAGTCAAAATTCGGGAAAAAAATAGATCCAAATTAGTATGGACCGGATCATATCGGCCTTGTGATTGGGCTATATATAAAGGTTAAAATTTCCTTAAGTTACTTATGTAATTCGTAAGCATATGGATCCTCTAATCCGTTAGAAGTGCTCATGTCTTAAAAAAATTGAAGAAAGGCGATAACCAAGTATCGGTAATCAACTTCCACAAATCTCGAGGAGATTGGAGCTCGTTTTGGCATCGGAAACTGCTTCAGAACATTAGATATAACCGAAATAAGGTATCTCACATTTATTTCGTTTTTACCCCTTTCATAAATGATCTGGGACACGTAATAAGGTTTATACTATATGTTACACGTAGTATCAGAACGGTTACGTGATCAGGTTGCCGAAAACGAAAGTTTTTTAGTTTCCATTCATTATAGTTTTCTTCAATTTTTGATTTACTTTTTGGTTTTTTTACATATATAATTATGTAAAAGTGATACACATAAAGCTAGTTATAAAAATAGGTCAAAAGGGGCCAAAAAGAGAGAAAAATGAAGTCTTGGGATGTCAAAAATCACCCTCCAATGATGCACTGTCCAGGGCGTGTATCGCGCACGGTCGACGGTGCTACAGTAGCGGGAGGAGCAACGATATGGAGGGCGTGCATGCGTGATCGCGTGCCGCCAAGTGGCATCGCACGTTAAAGGACGTGGGTGTGGCACGTGTCACATTTGGCTCGACGCACGGACTGCAAGGATTGGGACACGTGTCAGTGCGTGACGCGAGCGTGAGCGTGGGGACCTTATTGCACGTGCAGGCTACAATACTGCTGACATCAACATGACGTTAGCACCAGTTAAAAAGGAAAATTTTCAGAATTCCTGTAAAGGTGCCCTAGGTCTTTTCGGGTCAATTTTTTGGTCGACAGAATTTTTAAGTGATTTTTTCAATTTTTTGAATTTATTACGTTGATAATTAGATTACGGAAAAGTTTTTAAAGCCTTTTTAAGCTAAATTTGAGTGCATTTTCGTACTCTGAATTGCACATAAGGGAGACACTTAAAGTTTTATGTGTCGTGCGATAGGTTCGTTATTCGGGAAAGTACGATAGACACTCTCATTGAGATTTTTTTATATAAAAGTCTTAAATAAAGTTTAAAGACAATGTTTTCAGAAATGGTATGTGATTATTTAATTGTGAATATAGTTTTTACAGTTATAATTAAATTTCACATATATTATACCCATATAGTATATGAGAATGATATAAAAATGTATCCCTTGTGTTTGTGGACTTTCTTGGGTACTAAAGAGAATATAGTTACCAAAGTGGCCTTTTAAGTCAGTATTTTAGATTGTTCTGCTCACATGCTAGGGATGTCTCTGACCTTATGTTTGGTTATTTTGCCCAAAAGTGTTGACCTTACATAGAGTTTTGAGATATTCATAAAGGCATTAGATAGAGGAAAGTTGTTGCTTAAATAATTTATTCACCCAAAGATGGTAGTGTCATGAGAGTTGATGGTTTGTACTTTGATCGCTTTTATGTAGGGATCTAATTACATATATTATGTATTCAACCCAAAGGTGTTTCATAATATGTGTGATCGGATTCTCAATAGCGATACTGCTTTAATGCTTTAAGTATCACAGTTGTCTTACATTTAAACTGTTTTTTTACATTGTCTTTTTTATCTTGCAGTCACCTTTTCGGTAAACAACAATGCTGTCATGATTAAGGCCTTAAATGGTTTCAATTTCAAGAAGTGAAAGAGGGTCGTGGAGTTTGCCTTAGAGATGGCTGACGTTAGCATGTCGATGCATATCGAGAGACCATTTCCACTTATAGATATCAGCTCAAAAGTTGATAAAGCAGCTATGACAGTCTGGAAGCAGTCAAATAAGATGTGCTATTTGACCATCAAGAGGTCGATCCCAGATCATCTGCAGAGTGGATTGTCGGATGCGACCATAGCAAAGGAGTTCATGGATGGCATTTCCCAGAGATATAAGATGTCTTCTTATACAGAGTAGAGCACCTTGATTAAGGAGCTATTCTCCATAAAGTATACGGGAGAAGGAGGCTTCCGAGAGTACATTATCAAGATGATACACCTTTAGACTAGGTTGAAGGCTTTTGATGTACCAATTCCTGATAACCTCATAGTGTATTAGGCACTAAATACTCTCCTTCGAGAGTTTGAGATGTTGGCTACCTCCTACATCTCTTAGGATAAGACCTGGGATATCAATACCTTGATTTTCCAGTGTGTTGCAACAAAGGAGAAGATTAAGAGTACTCCTCATATAGCTATATATGTAGCTGCCAAAGGTAAGGGGAAGGCCAAGCTCCAACAGCCTAAAGGTAAGGGTAAGATACCCAAGCCCTCTCCAAGGATTCAGATTGGACACTCTAGCATCGCTAAGGGGCCACATGACCTAAAGAGTATGAGGTGGTTCTTCTGCAAGAAGAAGGAGCATAAGAAGTATGATTGCGAGAAGTACAAGCTATGGAAGGTTAAGCAGGAACTGTCAAGTAACTTCTTGGCCTTTATGATTAATGAATCCAATGTAGCTATAACCACATCAAGTTCTTGGTGGTTAGATAGTGGAGCTTCTAACCATATTACTTCCACAATGCAAGGGTTCAGATCCAGGAGAAGGTCGACTAAGGGAGAGGAGAAGCTGATGGTTGGCAACAATGAAAAGGTGGATGTTTTTTATGTAAGAGATATAGGATTAAACCTCAATATAGGGTTTGTATTAGTTTTACGAGACATATTTTATATATTGTCTTTTAGACAGAACTTGATCTTTGTATCAATTTTGAATAAAGAAGGTTTTTGTTTTGTATTTGATACTTTAGTTATAAATATTTCTATCAATACAAGACATATCAGAACTGTCTTCTTATCCTATGGATTGTATAGAACGTGTCTTACTCTTAATGAAATGTATGCCTCTTCTTATGTTGATGAACTTGTTCCTCGAAAGAGAGCCTTCATAAAGGAAACATCGTACATGTTATGACATAAACATCTTGGCCATATTTCCAAAGAGATGGTTGTGAGATTGGTAAAAGATAACATTCTCCCAACTCTAGACTTCAATGATCTGGAAACATGTATCAATTGTTGTAGGGGTAAGTTGACCAAGATAAAGAAAAAGGGGTCAACTCATACTTTTGGTTTATTGGATCTCATACATATAGGCATTAGTGGTCCTTATACAATCATGTTATGCAATACTAGATATTTTCTGACATTCATAGATGATTATTCCCACTATGGTTATGTGTTCTTGCTTAAGGAAAAGTTTGAAGTTTTTGATAAGTTCAAGATCATTAAGACTAAAATTTAGAATCAATTGAGAAAATCAATAAAGATAGTCAGATCTGACAGGGGAGGAGAATACTATAGAAGACATAGGGTTGCAGGACAAGAAAATGGTCCATTTTCTAAGTATTTAAAATCAGTTGGAATAGCGGCTCAGTTCACTATTTAAGGTAGTCCTGAGCAAAATGGTGTGGTCGCAAGGCATAATTGCACCCTAAAAGACATGATGAGGTCAATGTAGAGCAGGACTAACCTACCCAAATACCTTGAGGGCAAAGTTATTAAGATGACATTGTATATCTAGAACAAAGTCTCGAGTAAATCTGTACCAAAGACACCTTTTGAACTCTGGATTGGAAGGAAGCCAAGTCTTGCACACATTCGTGTGTAAGACTACCTTACTGAGGTGAGGTTATATAATTCTTATGAGAGCAAATTGCAACGTTACTCCAGTCGTTACTATTTGGTAGATTATCCCGATTACTCAAAGGGCTATAGATTTTACTGTAGAGAAGGAGGGGCTAGAATAGTGGAATCGCAGACAGCTAAGTTTCTAGAATATAATGTCTATGATGAGGGAGGATCTTCACATCCTTCAAGAGATAGCAAGATGGATATAATGATTATTTCGTATCCGCTTCTCATATAGTCAGGTCCGGTGGATGTAGGTCCAAGTACCATGCCTATGCAGACACAGAAATCTATACCTATTCAGGAAGAGGTTTTTAAGGTACAAGAACCTATGTAGTTGCGTAGATCCACCAGAAAGAGGTGACCTACTATCTCACTAGATTACATAGTCTATTTGGGTAAGCAAGATTATGACATAAGACATGTTGTGGATCTAGTTACTTTTATAGAAGCCATTTATGGACCTCATACGGATATGTGGTGGAATGCAATGAAGGATGAGATGTAGTCTATGAGGTATAATAAGGTACGAGAGCTTGTTGATTACCTCAACATTGCAGGCCTATCAGTTGCAAATGGCTATTTAAGAACAAAAAGGACACACACGATCAAGTTGAGCGATTTAAGGTGCGTTTGGTTGCTAGGAGATTCACTTAGAGAGTAGGAGTTAACTTCAACATTACCTTCTCTCTTGTATCCTCAAAAGATGCATTTAGAGTGATGATGATAATAGTAGCTCATTATGATATGGAGCTACATCAGATGGACGTTAAGACTGCTTTCCTGAACATTGACCTTTATGAGGAGGTCTATATGGAACAACCTGAAGGATTTCAGGATTAAGATGCAACTGACAAAGTGTGTAAGTTGACTAAATCAATATACGATTTGAAACAAGAATCCAGACAATGGTACCTAAAGTTTGATGAGGTTTTGACCTCATTTGGCTTTGTGGAAAACAAAGTTGAAAGATGCTTATACTATAAGGTCAGAGGGAGCAAAGTTATCTTTCTATTACTATACGTAGATGATATCTTGCTCACATCAAATGATTTGACTATGTTGCATGAGGTAAAGCAACTTTTGGCCAAACATTTTGACATGAAGGATTTAGGTGAAGTATCTTTTGTCCTCGGTATGTAGATTCACCGAGACAGATCTCAACAGTCCTTGAGCCTCTCATAAAGAGCACACATTGAGCGAGTACTACAAGGTTTAGTATGACTGACTTTAAACCTGTTATAGCACCTATCTCTCATGATGAGATATTATCTTTGGCATATTGTCCAAATAATGAAATTAAGAGAGAGGCTATAAGGAATGTCCTATATTTTAGTGCAATTGGTAGCCTGATGTATACCCAAGTATGCACTAGATCGGACATTGTATTTATTGTCAGACTGCTAGGTCAATATCTGGCTAACCCAGATATGAACCATTGGAATGTAGTTAAGCGAGAGTTAAGATACCTAAAGGGTACTAAGGATTATCTGTTGATATACAGAAAAGTCAATAATTTAAACCTCATATGGTATACAGACTTCGATTTCTTGGTGCCAAGCCGACTTCTTTTCCAATGGAGCAGAATCACAAATTAGCTTTGGCCACCGGTGTGCTTTTTCCTAATCTGGAAAGGTTTCTTTTATAAATTAGTTATATAATAAATTAGGAAATTAAGGGTTTATGTACATAAGTAGAGAATATGTAAAAAAGCCGATTTCATACCAATCCAAGACAAAACCAACCCACCCTAAACAGACTTGGAGGCAGCAAACTAAAGTAAATACAAGCATCACAATGCACTACACATGGATTAAACTATACAAGACCATATAGCAAATAACCTATTACTGTCATTTCTCATTTACAAGTTTGAGTAGACTACCCAAAACTGTCATTATAATCCCTGAATTCTTGTAGCAACTCATTTCCAAAACTACTGATATCACTTCCTAGATTATAATCTTCACTGAAGTCAACTTTTTCTTGAAATGTAAACATCCTTTGCAGCATGTGGAATGTACAACCTATCTTTCTGATTCTTCCAACTAGTCTATCTCTGCCCCATTCTTCATAGGCAGTATGTTGGGCCATATGAAACCTTCCCAGGAGTATCAACTTACTCACATAACTTGAGTTCCTTACCCTAAAATTATCCTTTCCTGAACTTTCCATTTTGTTTACTGCACTCTTGTAGCATCTCCTTTCCAGGTTTTTGATATCACTTGTTTGAACCCAACATTCACTGCAATCAGCTTTCCTTGAAAGGAAGATAACCTTTGCAAAACTAGAAGTATAACTTATCCATATGGTTCATGCATTCGTACCCCAGTCTGTGTATAAGGCATTGAAAACCCTTCTAGAAGTATCAACTAACTCATACAACATCTCAACCAAATAAACTCGACAATTATGTACATTTCCCTGATGACTACGAACAGTAGATAGTGTTGAAGGCTTTGTACTTGAGCTCTTTTACCCTACAATCAACTTGTAATTTTCATTAGACAAAAGAAGACAAAAACCTCACTTTACCTTCTCTCAGTGTTTGCACAGAGTTGTTCCACAACTTGGAAGATCACTCTTGTGATAATGCACCCCTCTTCCAAGACTATGTCTCTAAAGGTTCTGTGGTTCCTTTCTGTCCATAAATTGTATACCATAATAGAAAGTAGGAAAATAAAGATGTTGCCATCAAAATTTATGAAGCTTCAAATATGATTGAATAAGTTTAGGATGGATTGGAGGCTTAACATATATGGAATGCTTATCTGTAAGTGGTTAAGATAGTGTAACCAAAGTAATTTAAAGACTGGACATTTAAAGAAGAGATGGTTGACAGACTCATTGTCTAGGTTACAAAGGGAGCAGTGATTTGGAACAAAAGTATAAATAAGCTTAACCCTTGTTTGTAGTTTATCAGGAAAGGCTAATCATAGGATGAAAGAGTGCCGGGGTTTGAACCTTTATGTCATACTAGTTTATGCTAAGGCACACTTTGAATAAAAGTTCTGATAATATGGTAAGCTGAAACATTTGTGTATGTTTTTGAATGGCTAGCAATCCATTCCAATTTATCAGGTCAGGAAAAATCTGGAAGATACATTAGTGGCTCTAGCATACGGATGGTCTCAAGTATGGCCTCTTTCCAGCTCCATCCATTGTCTTTGATAACATCAGCTACTTTTGCATTCATCAGGAGTTCTGAAGCATTGATCGCTCTAGGAGTAGATAGATCCTTTAGGATACCTCTAGGATGCCAAGGGTCCTGCCATAAGAGAGTAAAATTTCCATTTCCTATTCTAAATCTAAAATGGTTCCCAATGAGATCTCTAACATGAAGAAGCTTTCTCCAACTCCAAGAACTATTACTATTACTTGACCTGAGATTAGTTATTGTGTCCACATTTTAGCTCAGTTTATGAAAGCTCCACGTCAGGATCATTGGGACGCAGCTCTTTGTGTCCTTCGCTATCTAAAGGTTCACCCAGGCCAAAGTCTCTTCGTTGTGACAATGATCTACAACTCTATGCCTATTATAATTCTGACTGGGCTAGTTACCAATTGAGTAAGCATTCTCTTATTGGCTATTTTGTAATGTTAGGTAACTCTCCTATTTCTTTGAAGACTAAGAAGCAATATACTATTTTCCGCTCATATGCAAAAGCTGAATATTACTACCACTACTTATGAGTTAACCTGGCTCAGGGCCCTTCTCAAGTCTCACGATGTTTCTCATCATGCTCCAATATGCCTTAACTGTGACAACCAAGCGACTCACTACATTGCTTCTAATCTTGTCTTCCACAAATGAATAAAGCATATTGAAATTGATTGCCATTATGTCTGAGATCAAATTCAAGATGATAATATTGTCACCACATATGTTCACACATGTCAACAGTTAGCGGATATTTTCACTGCAGCCCTTGGTCAACAACAGTTTCACTATTTACTTTGCAAGTTGGGCATTCATGACCTCTATATTCTAACTTGAGGGGGAGTAATGGGATATAATATTTGTAAATATGGCTAGTGCACATATGTGTAGGGATATGGTCAACTAGAGAAAGAGATATTTTAGGCTAGGAGCTTATATTTACTGTTATAGGCTTGTTATATATAGAGTGTAAAGTCCCATCCTTTGCGCTGTACATATGACGTGACATAGGCAATAATACATCAGGCTTTTACCCCACATACTTCTTTAGAAGAGGTTAACAATAAAACAAAATTGACCTTTGGTTATGTTTTTTTAAAAATAGTAAATAAAAGTAAGTCTTTGCAGATGCATAACCTTTAGCCACGCTTTTTAAAATCATCACGAAATGCTTAAATAGCTCTCCTTAAGTTCTTCAAAATCAAATAACTCTCTCATTTGTAATTATAAGTTATGTTCCAAATATCAAACTTTTAGCTAGCTGGTAGACGTAATGATTCTTTCATGAAAAACAAAAATGATGAGTTAGCACTCAATTCACTGCCTTGCTCTTTTATAATGGAAACATATAAAATATTGGGAATGATACGGACTTATGTTTTTGATACATAGAACTTATTATACTCTTAGAAATGAACGCTCTTTCGTTAGCTAAAAGATTCCACCCTTAGTTGGCTTGAAGTATCCTTCCATGAGTTTCTTCCTCCTCAACTGCAACAACAAAACAGCCAATAAATCATAAAATTTCAATAGCTAGGAGAAACAACTATTCTACCGTATCAACAAATGTAATCTAATTATCCCACCATAGGAGATAGATGTGAGCTATGTAGCACGGACACGGCAAAGTGGAGCCGTGTCTTAGTGTCGGACACGTGTCCGTGTCAGACATTCACTGACACACTGTAGACATAGCTCGGATACGTCTAGAGATCGCTCGGACATTACTTAATAAAAATATGCTCCATAGAATATATACTACATGTTTTTTTAGAGAAACTTATAAAGTATTAAATATGTATGAACTATCATGATGTTAGAAATCTTGAAACACATCAATTAATATATATTATAATATAAATTCTGAATTTTTTTCTTAATTCTAAAATTTATAATATAAATATATATGTCGTGTTCGTGTTCACCAAATTTTAAAAGTTGGTATGTCCCTGTGTTAGTATCCGTGTCGTGTCGCGTGTCGCGTGTCGCGTGTTCGTGTCTGTGCTTCTTAGGACGTGAGAGAATAATTTCACAACATAGTTCAGTGTTCTATTATCGAGCAAATGTAAAAGGAATAATTAACTGACCTTCACGAGCATTGGTTGAGATTGGAATAGGAGAGTTGGTCGCTGGAGGATGAGAATTAAGTGAAGAAGCTGCGTCATTTCGAAGAAGAGAAGCTACAACCCCCCTCACCTTCTCTACGACCCCTACATCTCCAGGGGATTTCCGTGGACTTATTACCTGAGATATCACCTGGGAAAGTGCCCTCTCATCATCCCCAGGCTCAAACTTGTTCATTATATACTCCTTAACTGAAACTCCTTTATCCCATATATGCTCACGGGGACTAACTTGGTCAACAGTTTCTGCTGCTGCTGGAGCGGGGGTTGGTTCAGCTTGGTCTGATGCTCCAGGGACTGCGTTGGCATGTTTCATGTCTACCGCAGATGGTGCAAATGCAGCCGTGTTTTTTGTTTCAATGGAAAGTGTTGATGGTGGTTTGACTGGAGATAATGTTGCAGGACCTGGAGATGCAGTTCCTGAGGTTGAAGCAGCAAGAATTTGGATTTTTCCAGGGGTCTTAGAATCCGTGTTGTGTGCTGGCTTCCTGCTCACATTCACTGTCTGTTTCTTGGGAGATTTGTCCTTTTCCTGCTGGCGACTTGTACATGTTTGAACAGATATTGGTTTGTAAGAACGAGGTGAAGACTTCTTATCAGGAGTATCGTAGTTGACACTGCTTTTCAAAACATGCTTCTCAGATATCACAGGAATTGCTCTCGGACGTTGTCGAGCTGATTCCTTATACCGCTCAGGAGCCATCTCCGATTCATACACTACAAAATGAAAACAAGTCCGGATCACAAAGTGCCACGGACATACTATTACTTGAGAATCTTGTTTCAATGACTTTAGTGTTTTACTAATTTCTCAAAATGTAATTCTGTATGTAGTTCATATTACTTGGTGCTCCGAGATATTCAGAATCTTCTTCCTCATCTTCCAAGGTGACACCCCATGATGGGGTAGTGTTACCATCCTCACTATGCTTCTTCTTGCTGAGACTGTTCCGCCATTTCTTGGCTTTCTCTTTTACTCTGGCGAGAACTGATTTCTTGTGTGGGGTATGATCATCCTCCATATCATGCTCCTTCCCTGTTGTTGCTGTGCTTCGTGGCGACCACCTCGTAGCATCCCCTGCTACGAGCATTTTACATTACTCAGAAACCAGTAATCGAAACATTATATTAATCCTTTTTCATGATTTCGGTGTTCTACCCACTTTGAAATTGCATGACAATTACCTCGTAGAAGTTGTTCAAATGTCGGGACTGCAGGAGTTTTCGAAGACTCTCCACGTCTCTGCATGCCATCGAGTTGACTAGTCATTTCTTAGTTTGTGATTGGTAAGGCTATATTGCATCAAGTAAAGCTTCGATCTGGACAAAGTACCTCTTCCAATTAATCTGTTTCATTGAACCTTCATGTCTTATGATGGAGGAAATTTAAAAGGCCTGCTAATATTTGAACACCAGTTTCCGGAGTTCTTGCACGAGCGGTGAACAACCACCGCACGCCATTCCTAAATCCTGTAATAGGTTTGTGGGTTCCATCGTTACACATGTCAAAAAGATCAATGTCGAGGCGTGATTCATTTGCCACTTGCTGCTCACAAAAGTATGCATCTTCAAATAGCAATTGACTGGGCCTCCATTCCATAATTTATAATCCTCTTCTTTTTTTTAGCATAAATTCAATGCTGAGTTCGGGAAGAATTTTTGTTCTTCTTTTCATGTTTAACCATGTTGTAAGAAACACTAGGCACTAGTGTCTGCTGCGTGCAACATGTACGCCTTTTTACTCGGGCATGGATTCTGTTTGAGGTTCACTGATTAATAATCTCCTATGGATAGATTATTAACACATAACAAAACTACCAAACGGCTGACCATAATTCATTCACTCTATCCTTCAATCAAATCACTAATTTCTTAATTATATACTTAGATTTATCTAATTACTTCATGTAGCGTAACTAGATTCAGACAATTCTTATCACATACTAATTGATCAATTGGCTACATTGATAGCATTGTTTTCTCATTATATGTTAATTCTTTATTTTTTTGAAGAAAGATAAATAATATATAGAATCATAAATATATACACGGTCCTTGGGGCATACCCGACCAAAGTTTGTAATCAAAACATCAATATCAACAATACATCCAAAATATCAAAAAGTGATTAGTTCTGTGGCGTACAACTTATACAAAATCTTATACATTACAGTTTTTATCTTAAGAACTCTATCAAAACTCATAACAGAAATAAAATCTAACTGGATAGCATTTCTGGTCTTCCATACCATATAGATGGCAATTATGAATGCCAGTCTTACGCCTTTGCTTTTAAGATGCACTCCAGTGTAATCTTTCTGAATCCACTTGATTGCACTATGAAGTGTAGTCATGGCTCATGTTAATGCCAATCATCCCTGTATGGCAGCCCAAACTTCACCTGTAAAAGAGCACTTAAAAAATAAATGGTCAACATTCTCTGGTTCAATGTTACAAAAACCACATGTTCGATCTATCTCCAAAAACAGTAGATTATCCTTTGTTGATAATTTATTTCGAAGACTAAGCCATACAATGAAGGAGAATTTTGGTGGTATGTATTGCTTCCATATACATGTCATCCATGGTTGCCTTGTATGCTTGACTCTCAATAATTCATAGATTTTCTGTGCCGATGGGGTTCCATTTATACATAACTTCTGCATGTCGTACAATACTTCCCTTCGGCCTCCCAGCTTATCCACAACCCCAATCCCATATTGATATGTATTTTAAATATATTTCATGAATCCATCTTACTCATAAGAAACCTGCTTTGGCATGAATATTCCATAGTACTTTAGACAACAGTGCCAAATTTCATAGTTTAGAATTTGTCAGTCCCAATCTACCTGCCTCTTTTGGTACACAGATATTATCCCATGCCACCTTAAAGTGTTTATCACCCTATAAGAACAACCTACATATGGAGGTTATCCTCTCCAGGATAGTTGTTGGAATGGGAAATGCTTGGAGCCAAAAGGAAAAGTACCCTTTTAATGACAGAATTTATAAGTTCAATTTTACCTACATATGATAGAGTTTGACCATTCCATGTATTGATTTATGCCTCTACAGATTTA
This sequence comes from Erythroxylum hondense, assembly GCA_029829435.1. Lineage (NCBI taxonomy): Eukaryota > Viridiplantae > Streptophyta > Magnoliopsida > Malpighiales > Erythroxylaceae > Erythroxylum > Erythroxylum hondense. Next base: position 61,248,404 of record JANKYF010000008.1, read on the forward strand.
AGTAAAATAGAAAATTGGGCCACCGAGACCTTTGTAGGTGCCAAGAGGAACTCTAAGTATCGGACTGAAATTCACCCATAGGGTATTCCATCATCTGCATGATATTCTCCCTTTCATGTCCACACACCCTATCTAGGTAAATACTAGATTTTGAAGCATTCACTTTTAGCCCTGCCACCTTTTTCAGTTCATTCAACACCTCTACTAGTATCCCTATAGAAGTAGAGTCACCTCTAGAAAAAAAGCATGAGATCATCCACAAAACCAAAATGAGTAATACCAAGTTGTTTACACTTCGGGTGGAAGTGAAACTGAGGGTTGGAAGTTTTCATTTTTAACATTCTTGAGAGGTACTCAAAGCCAAATAGGAAAAGTGTTGGTGACATAGGTTCTCCTTGTTTTAAACCGCTTTAACCTTTGAACATACCATGTGATGAGCCATTTATTGATATCAAGAAGGAAGTGGTGGTTACACATTCCATAATCCACTGTATAAATTTAGTAGGGAAACCTAACCCTTTCATCATATCTTCCAAAAACTCCTATGATACCGTGTCATAAGCTTTTGTGATGTCTATTTTTATCATAAATCATGGTAAAATGCGCTTTATAGTATAACCCCAAACTAGTTCATGCGTTAGAAAAACATTATCAAGCATTTTTCTACCTGTCACAAAGGTGGCTTGAGATGGATCTATAATTTTTCCCATAATCTCCACCATACGTTCATTTAGTATTTTTGTAATCACCTTATAAACAACATTCATGCAAGCTATTGGTTTGAAATTTGTTACTCTCTTTGCTTCCTTTATTTTGGAACGAGGGTGATGATGGTATGGTTTAATTGTTTCGGCATTTGACCAGAGGTAAAAAATTCCTTCACAGCCATGATTACATCCGATCCAACCATATCTTAATGTTTTTGGAAGAAGGTAGAAGTATATCCATCCAGCCCGATAGCTTTGTCATTGCCTATATCAAACATAGCCCTCTTGATCTCCTCATCCAAAATTGGGGCAACCATTAATTCCTTTGTCTCCACATCTAAGATCGGTCCATTCATTACTACATTTGAATCTAACCAGTTCAGGGGCGTTAATGTGCTAAGAAGCTGAAAAACTTAAACAACAATTCACCACTACTGTCAGTGATGTGGTTACAAATCCATCCTTCCTAATGATGTGAGAGATAGCATTTTGCTTTCCTCTCTTTCGAGTTACTGCATGGAAAAACTTTGTGTTTCTGTCAATCTTTATAAGATGCTTACGTTTAGCTTTATGTTGAAATAAATGTCTCTCTACATCTAGTAAAAACTCAGCCTACTTCCTCTTAATGTTCACCTTATGTTTCAACTCCACATATTCAAGCCTATTGAGAAAGGCCTGACATGCTAGTTGAAAATCCCCTTGTGCCTTTTTAACCTTGCTAGATATGTGCCAATTTAGAGTTTTCAAAGGATGTTTTAATGCCTTCAACTTCATGCAAAGAGCATATTAAGTTGTCCCCTTCACTGCCATCTCCCAACTACTAGCTATAATATCCTGAAATTGAGGTGATTAAGCCACATATTAAAAAAATTGAATGGTTTTTTCCTTGTACTTCTAGTTGGTTGATAGCCACCATTACTGGACAGTGATTTGATTATACTATCATGTCTATATATACCAGGAACAACTATGGTAAATGGTGATAATTAATGGCTTTGATGAATTAAATGAGTAGGGATTAGTGGATTGAATGGATCAAAGTTGGTGTTTGTACAGGTATGAAGTGGTTTTACACTAGAATGGTTGAATTTGGGAAGATTATGAGAGATTATGGTGTTAGAAAGGATGTTGGAAGCATTGGAGAGGCATTGGAGGAGTTGGGGAACCCTAAATGGACATGGATGTTCATTAAATGGACCTTCTTGGGTGAAAATGGCTTCCAAGCCAGTCTATGTCCGTTAAACGGACATGACATTCACAGGATAGCTACAGTAAATCACGATTTTGGCCATTTTAGGAGTAGAATTTAGTTTCAAAGTTTTATAAAAGTTGTTGATCTCAAAGTCCTCTTTCCAACGGTCTAAAAGCGACATCAAGCTGACATCTTCAGAAAAAGTTATGGCAATTGCACCAAGATAGGTACAAAATGATTAAGGACATAAACATGTTGGATTCTTTTGACCATAACTTCGTCATCCGACCTCCAAATGAGGCAATTCTTGAAGTGATAGATTCCTAACACATTTTCCTACCTTTACAAAAAAATTTATAGCCTTTGGTATTGATTACAAAAAGATTGATGGAAAGAAAGTGAAGGATCGGTTGGAAGAGCATGACTTAGTTATGTTACTGAACATACTTTGGTATTTTGATGATATCTTGAGATATAGAGCTCTGAATGAGATAATTTTTGTTTCCAAATAAAATAAAGACTTAGAGCTACAATCATTTTGAAGAAGTCAAACTATGGTTTTGGTGATTGACTAGTGTAGGCACACTACTCTTGTGAGATGACGACCAAAAAGAGTTCTTTGGTATAACCCTACAGGGTTATAAGCTCAGGGTTTATGAAATCTTGATAATTGGGCTCCGGAGACGGGGTCCAATATTGTTTGATATTAGAGCAAGAGTTGAGTTTCAGAAACGACACCCAACAAATCCACTATAGACATCACTTAGTAATCCCTTACTTAAGTTCTTCCTAAAGTTTCTTAAGTTCCAAACCCAACCTTCTATTTTCACCTCCTAGGTTTCTTTGGTCTTCCAACTTACAAGAAAATCCTAGTTGAAATTCATTTAATCTTTTAACAAAAACCTCCTTTTTTCAAAGATGAATTTATACCAAGCAAACTTCCAATAATCCAAAGTAATAGCAATTAACTCGAGGAAAATGAACAAGAGTATAAATCTTCTTTTATGAATTACAACAAAATTTAATATTAAAGCATCATCAAAACATCAAATCCCTAAGAGAAATTAAGATTCTAGCTACAACTCATCATGCCAACTAATCCACAAGCAAAAACTCTATATAAACTGATGAAGGAATCAACTAAAAATTAAGAGGATAGCTCCAAACTACAGCAGAAAAATGAGCTCTCCCCTCTACTTGCGTGGCTACTTTGTAAGTTGTGAAGGCTGTTACGTGTCTTCTACGTTGTGTGTGAGTGGAAGAAGTGTTGTCTTGTGGTGGGTGGGGTGATTTGTGTGTGAGTGGAAGATGCTTTGGAGGCTATATGCGTGTAAGTAGCATGGAAGCTTCAGCAGTGAGTGAGTGAGTGGAGGGTTGTCTTGCGGTGAAGGCTGTGTTGTACGTGAGTCAATGAGTGGAGGCGTTGGTGAGTGGGGCGGCTAGAGTATGGAGTGAAGGTAGAGGCTGCTGTTGTGTGTGGAATGAAATGTGGGGGTTGTTGCATTGTTTGTGTGGGTGAGGCTGCGTGAAAGGCTGGTGTGTGAGTGGAGTAGAGAATGGAGAATGACTACGTGAGTGGAGGCGGTGTGGCTTTTAGTGAAGGATTGAGATTGTGGTGTGGATTGCTTACGTGAAGAGGCTACTTCTGTATGTTGTGAGTGGTGTTTTTGTTAGAGTTGCGTGAATTGATGGAGGCAGAGTGATTGGAGTCTTCAAAGCTACTGCTTGTGTGGGTCATGGATGTTGCGTGCGTGAATGTTGTCTACAAGCGTGAATCTAGTGGAGGCATGAAGTGGGGGCTTGAATAAGATGGTGGCTGTTGGGCGTCATTTCCGGAACCCAACTCTAAAACAGATACCTTATTTCGTGATCATACTCCGATGACGTCTCCTTAACCATCATCGAAATTTTTTTTACCCCATATATCGGATTCGTTTCAAAACCCAACATCTGGAAACCATTCATAAAACGTGAGCTTATTAACCTGTAGGGTTATTTCAATTAACCCTCATTAGCCATAATCAGTTCGTCTTCATTCTCATAACATCCCAAAATTTTCCTCTCAATTTGTTCAATGGTGTGCCCATACAACCAGTCACTACACTCGAACTCGTTTGTCTTATTTGTGAACAGAATTTGGAAATCTTCAAATGAGAATTTTAATTAAGCTTCTTCAAAGAAAACATAGCTCTAAGCCTCTATTTTGTTTTGAACCAAGAATCGCCTCAATCGGAGCTCTAAAGCTCAAGATATGCTCAAAATTTCAAGGCATGTTTATACCTCAATCATGCTCTCTAAACTGACCTCTCACTTTCTTACAATCAAAATTTTTCAAATCAAATCCCAATGCTCCCAATTTTCATGGAGAGATAAATTCATGTCTAAGGAATCTATCGTTTCAAGAATCACTCAAATTGGAGGTCGGACAAAGGGGTTATGGCCAAACAAATCCGATATGTTCATATCCTGATTCCTACTGAACATACTTTGGCGCAAATACCATAACTCTCATTATAGATATCTTATTGACTTCGTTCTTAGACCATTAAAAAGTGAACTTCTAGATCTACAATTTTCATGAAGAACACTAAATCCGATTCAGCCTCTAAAATGGTCAAAAATCATTATTTACTGTAGCTGACCCGAGGCTGTCCATTAAACGGACATGCATGTCCGTTTAACGGACATATACGGGCGAAAAACTCCATTTTCATCCGAGAATGTCCGTTAAACCGACATCCATGTCCGTTTAACAGACATGGGCAAAGCATGGGGTCCTTCTGACCCGTAACTGTCCATTAAATAGACATGCGTGTCCGTTTAACGGACATGGGGTTTTCCAAAACCCCTCCACCTTCTCCAATACCTCCAACATCCAATCTAACATCATATACACTTATAATCTTCACAAATTTCACTTATTCAAATGCCTAAACACTTCATAACAATCCAAACAACAAATTTACTTCACAATCTTCTCAAATCTCAACTCGTTTGGTTCATCAAAAACCCCAATTTCCTATCAATCCCCATAGCTGACACAACCCCAAATCATAAACAACATCCTCACTTGGAACACTCACATCTCTCCATTCCAACATCCAAAAATCACAAACTTCATATCGTCGGAAAGATCATAAGATCTACAACTTCCAAGAAGACCATTTTTACTAATTCTGTCTAGATTTTTCTAGAAATTCCCTTGAATCCTGAACAAGAAACTTACCCTTATGAAAAACCGGAACTTTGTCCCAATTTCACTTCCTTAGCTAATACACCATTATTCTTATCCATTCAATTACCAATTGAAGTTCATCAATTCATCAACTTCAATTTATTCAAAAACATCTCATGATTATCATCATAACATTCCTATCTTTCTTTTCCATATATAACAATAACTCATGTTA
>JANKYF010000008.1:61394008-61405776 GCA_029829435.1 Erythroxylum hondense
ATTACTTTTACTAGTTCTTTCAATGACCAAAACCCCCATTTTATCAACTTTGATTGCAATTTTTGGTAATTAGGCTAACTTAGACCTTTTTCACTATGTTCCAATTAAGTGAGACGACCTAAGGTTGCATCCTGTATTGCAATCTTTGGAATTATTATTTTTGACCGGTTTCTAAGGATCGATCATAATGTCAAATCGACAAAGCCGCGATCAGACATGTCTTCTGAAGTTGTGCAAGGACGCAAAATTGATTCTTGGTATACCTTTCTTAAGGACTGCTAGCATTACGATTAGCATGAAAGAAGGTACCATGACTATAGAGGTAGGAGATCAAAAAGTGTGTTTCAATATGTACGAAGCAATTAAACATCCTCATAAGGATTATTCACTTTTGTGAGTGAACATGCTTAATATTACTATTGATGATGCATGCTCTAAATTTGAATTCCAAAATTTTACTTTAGCTCTACACTGTACTCATTAGATTCTTCTATTGTTAATGAGGATCCCTCGGGAGAAAGAATTTCTATTAATGTTTCAAGTGAATCTAGTACTGTGGAGGCTAATACCTATGTGGCAAGTGGTAAAGTTATTTCACCACAGCATAGCTATCTGTCGAAGGTTCACTAGGAGAAGCAGGAACCTCCATAACCACCAGGAGGTTTCTTTTCTTCACTTGTTTACTTACTCTTGCTCTGTGAACGATTATGACATTGTCGGGTGCATTAGTTTGTTGAATAAGTATGGGGGAGAAACCATTTCAATATGAACTTAGCTTAGCTTTTAGTATAATTAGTAGCTTTTCAATTCAATAATTCCTATTCTAGTTTTGCCTCCTGTTTTATTTTTGCTATGCTTGTTGGCCTAATGAATGATATGTCTTCAACTTTTAGGAAATTGATATGATTAATTATGTTGCATTTTATTTTCTTGAGCTCATCTGGTGCCTCATGACTTTATATATGCTCTTTAAGGTTACTGAGTACCTAACTTGTGTCATTTATTTATCAGTCATGTTTCTCTTTCCTTTGTTGAACATTTATTTCTGTCTTATTTGATATTCCTTTCGGTTAAATTTTATCGTGGCGTAAAATCCACGTCGCCACGGTGAAATAACCTTATTTCTTCATGATTGCTCTCGGGTGAAACTTGTAGTGGCAAAAGTTCCTCACACCCTTTATGTTGCTTTCGGGTAAATTTTGCCTCAGTGTGAAGTCCATGTTGCCATGACGAAGATACCTCATTTCTTTTTGTTATTCTTGAGTTAATTTCGTCGCGACGTGTATTCCAAGTCGCGGAGACGAAGTTCCCATCACTCCACTCTGCTCCTTTCGGTTTAATTTTGCCGTGGCGGGGGTTCCATCTCATTTGCGGGAAAACCTCGATACTTTGCTACTTTTTTTATTAGGGTTAACTTCGTCACGTTGAATTTCAACTATCACTGCAGTGAAGGTCGAATCTATGCAAATTTAACCCGATAAAATTACCATTCCACCCCTATTTGCTCTTAACCATTCATATTCCCTTTATCCTTTTCTGTCATTTTACACATCCCAAACTTTACTTAACCTTCCGACTCTCTTCCTTTGTTTCCATCTTTCATTTTGCCACGACCATCCTTCATCTCCCTAACCCCTTCTCTCCCTTACAACTTTCTGTGCAGGTTTCAACCATTCATAAGTGTTTCTTCTCTTCCTTATTTCTTAGTTTTTGTAGTGTTTAGGGTAAACCAGGTTGTCCATTTTGTTTTCTTTTTCATTTTCTCTTTAGATTAATTTTGTTTAGGTTACCTAGAATTGTTGATTATGCCTTTTCTAGTTGCTTAATTTATTATTTTTAGTTTGCTTTACTCGTTTGCTTAGTTATGTTTCAGTGTGCGTTTTCTGCAGGACAATTAATAGGATTGAATTATCTTAAATTTTCTTATGTATTTCCATGTGATTTCAATCCTATTCTCAAGATAAATTACTTAATTTGTATTCAATTTGTGTTGATTACTAGCTTGGATATGATGATGTATTTGAGACCAAAAAGAGAAGAAGTTCAAAGCAAATTGGAGCACAATTGTAAAAAAAAGGATAAATGGTTGCGTTATGTTTCACGCAGCAACACATGCGTTAACGCTGTGTGAACGCAGCAACACTGCATTAAGGGAAGACAGACATGAAAACAATAGAGAGGTACAGTGTTAAGGTTCACATCGCAGACTGGGCGTGAAAACAAAAACAATAGAGAGGCACAGGCTGAGAAGGGAAGACAGGCATGGACCTTACACTCTCCAACATTTAATTATCCCATCCTGAACAGTAAAGAGAAGATAGTAGCTTGAGAGTACCGAAGCAAATGGTAGATATAACTTGTTCCTGAAGCATGAAAATGAATATGGAAGGCTAGTTTCCTAACACCGATTCAACAAGAATATCGACGCCAAATCACGGTTAAGCCATTCCTATCATTTTAAAGTTGTTTTTTTTTTTGGATTGTTATGTTGTTGATATTGATTTGGATGGTTTTGGGATTAATGATCCTAATATATTATTTTGAACCTATTGCTAAAACATTGATTGTAATTCGTTATCTTTACTTTTGATGATAAAACTATTACCTACGAGTTTTAAGCTCACCCCTATTTTCCACCCTATCTTCAGGTGAAGAGCTTAAGAACGAGTAACTAAAGGTAAAGGCATCACTCTGATTATGCACACATTTGTGTTTTAAGTTAGTTTGCAAAACAAGACTTTAACTGCATTTCAAGGAAAAAATTGCTCATACAACTTTTTGTATTTTGGGGATTTTAGATATTGATGTATGGTGGCTTGAAATGCCCATTAAAGCTTTGTAAAAACACTTATATTTTGATGTTAATGAAGTTTGATTCTATTTTGCTGATGACTTTTCCAAATTGTTTATTTTCACTTTCAAGTTTTCCATAAGGGTGAGGATTTATGTTTTGGCTACTGGGGAAAAAATGAATTAATTTAGGCTGAATTAGACAAAGTTACCTTTAAGAAAGTTATAGCTTATCATTCTAGCTTTCCAACAATATATAGTATAAAATTTTTGGATATCAGAGTTGAAAGTTATGATCTCTTTAAGTGGAGATGCTCTGGAGAATGTAGTTAGTGATTCAGAACTTTTGGTGATGTGAAGAAGACCCTGTAGAAACCCTATCGTCTAGTGCTTATCGTCTGATTCACTGTAGGCTGAATCATCTAGCCTTTCATTTGGTCCAATTTTGGCCATCAAGGTGATAGAATCTATTTTCAAAGTATGTATAAAAGTTATAGATCTATAAGTCCTCTTTCAAACCGTTTAAGAATGACCTTGATCCGATATCTCTAGAGAAAGTTATGCCAATTGTTCCAAAATAGAGCTTAGACTAAAGCCTATCGTCTAATCTTTCATTTAGGTTTGTCTGACCCTATCGTCTGGTTCGATTTGGCCTCTAGATAATAGAATTTATTCTCAGCGTCTGCATGAAAATTATAGATATAGAAGTCCTCTTTCAATCCATCTAAGAATGACCTTGTTCCAATATCCCTAGAGAAAATTATGCTAATTGTCTCAATATAGGTCTTAGACTAAAACCTATCGTCTGACCATTTGTCTGGGATCATCTGACCCTACCATCTAGTTCAATTTTGACTTTATAGATGATAGAATTTATCTTCAATATCTCAAAATTTTTTTAGATCTAAAAGTTCTCTTTCAAACTATCTAAGAATGACCTTGATCCGATATCTCTAGAGTAAGGTATGCCAATGGCCTCAAAATGGGTTTTAAACTGAAGCCTTTCATCTAACCGTTCATCTTGGTTCGTCTAAACCTATAATTTGATTCAATTTGGACCCCCTACATGATAGAATCTATCTTAAAGAACTTAATGAAAGTTATAGATCTAAAAGTCCTCTTTCAAGCTATTCAATGATGACTCTTTCGTTAAAGTTATGTCAATTGTCCCAAAATAGGTTGTTTATAATTTGCTTGATAAATGGAGAATTGGGATTTTTTTACGCAATGTGAGTTTTACAACAGAAATGAAGAAGACCCTATAGAAGATGTTATAAGTCAAGGTCTTCATGAAAGTTGTAGATCTAGAAGTCCTCTTTCAAACTATCTAAGAATGACCTTGATCTGATAACTCTAGAGAAAGGTATGTCAATTGTCTCAAAATAGGTTTTAGACTGAAGCCTATCGTCTGACCGTTCGTATAGGTTCATTTATCCCTATCATCTAGTTCAATTTGGACCCTTTAGAAGATAGAATCTATCTGAAAGGTCTGAATAAAAGTTATAGATCTAGAAGTTCTCTTTTAAACTATCTAAGGATGGCCTTAATCTGATATCTCTAGTGAAAGTTATGCTAATCGTCCTAAAATGGGTTGTTTATAATTTGCTTGACAAATGGAGAATTGGGATTTTTATGATAGAATGTGAGTTTTACAATGGAAATGAATTTTTCAATGATTTTGCTTGTTACCAATTATAAAACTGTTACCTACGAGCTTTAAGCTCACCCCTCATTTTTCATCCCATCTTCTAGTAAAGAGCATGAGAACGAGTAACCAAGGGTTAAGGCATCACTCCGATTATGCACATTTTTATATTTTAAGCTAGTTTTATAAAACAAGGCTTTAGTTGCATTTCGAGCAAATTAATGCTCATGCATCTTTTTGTATGTTAGGATTTTGAGATATTTATGTATGGTGGCTTGAAATACCCATTAAAGCTTTGTAAAAACTCTTATATTTTGATGTTAATGAAATTTGATTATGTTTTGCTTATGAGTTTTCCAAATTGTTAATTTTCACTTTCAAGTTTTCCATAAGGGTCAGAATTTGTGTTCTGGCTATTGAGGAAAAACTGTATTAATTTAGGCTGAATTAGACAAAGCTGCCTTCTAGAAACTTTCTAGCTTTCCAACGATACATAGTATGAAATTTTTGGTCATCGAAGTTGAAAGTTATGAGCTTTATAACTGGAGATGCTCTGGAGAATGTAGTTAGTGATTCAGAAATTTTGGTGATGTGAGGAAGACCCTATGGAAACCATATCATCTAACTCACTATAGACTGAATCATCTGATTATGTCAATTGTTCCAAACTAGGTCACAGACTGAAGCTTATCGTCGAACCTTTCATCTGGGTTAATCTGACCCTACCGATTGGTTCAATTTTGACCCTCTAGATGATAGAATTTATCTTTAAGATCTTCATGAAAGTTGTAGACGTAGAAGTCCTCTTTCAAATTGTCTAATAATGACCTTGATCCAATATCTTTAGAGAAAGTTATGCCAATTGTCTCAAAATTGTTCTTAGACTGAAGCCTATTGTCTGACCTTTCATCTTGGTTCGTCTGATCATATAGTCTGGTACAATTTTGACCCCCTAAATGATAGAATCTATCTTCATAGTCTGCATGAAAGTTGTAGATCTATAATTCCTCTTTCAAAATGTATAAGAATGACCTTGATCTGATATCTCAAGTCAAGGTTATGCTAATTTCCCAGAATAGGTCTTGGATTGAATCCCTATCATCTAGTTCAATCTTAGACTGAAGTCTTTCATCTGATGCATCGTCTGGTTTAATTTGGACCTTCTAGATGATAGAATTTATCTTCAGTTTCTTTATTAGAAGTCCTCTCTCAAACCATCTTATAATGACCTTGATTTGATATCTCTAGAGAAAGTTATGCTAACTGTCTCAAAATAGGTCTTAGACTGAAGCCTGTCATTTGGCTTTTCATCTGGGTTCGTCTAACCCTATTGTCCAGTTCAATTTTGACCCTCTAGATGACATAATCTATCTTCATGGTCTACATGAAAGTTGTAGATCTATAAGTTCCCTTTCAAATCATCTATGAATGATCATGATCTAATATCTTTAGTGAATGTTATGGCAATTTTCCTAAAATAGTTCTTAGATTGAATCCCGATCGTCTGGTTCAGTCTTAGACTTAAGCCTTTCATCTAACCTATTGTCTAGTTCAATTTTGTCCCTCTAGATGATATAATCTATCTTCACGAAAGTTATAGATCTAAAAGTCCTCTTTCAAACCATCAAATAATGAACTTGATCCAAAACATCTAGAGAAAGCGATGCCAATTTTTCCAAAATAATTTTTGGACTAAAACCTATCGTCTAACCTTTCATCTGGGTTCGTCTGACCCTATCGTATGGTTCAATTTTGACCCTTTAAATCATATAATCTATTTTTGAGGTATTCATTAAAGTTGTAGATATATAAGTCTTCTTTAAAAAAATCCAAAAATTATCTTGATTTGATATCTTTAGAGAAAGTTAAGCCAATTGTTCCAAAATAGGTCTTATACTGAAGCCTATCGTCTAACCTCTCGTCTGGGTTCATTTAACCTTAAAATCTGGTTCAATTTTGACCCTTTGATGATAGAATTTCTCTCTATAGTCTTCATGAAAGTTTTAGATCTGGAAGTCCTCTTTCAAAACGTCTAAGAATGACCTTGTTTAAATATTTGTTGAGAAAGTTATGCTAATTGTCTCAAAATAGGTCCTAGAATGAAGCCTATCATTTGGGTTCATCTGACCCTATCATATGGTTCAATTTTGACCTCTACATAGGATTTATCTTCAAGACCTTTATGAAAGTTGTATATCTAGAAGTCATTTTTAAACTATACAAGGGTGATCTTGATCTGATATCTCTAGAGAAAGTTATGCCGAATGTCTCAAAATAGGTTTTAGACTAAAGCATATCATCTGACCTTTCATTTGGGTTCGCCTGACCCTATGGTCTAGTACAATTTTAACCCTCTAGATGATAGAATCTATCTTCAATGTCTTCAAGAAAGTTGTAGATCTATAAGTCCTCTTTCAAACCATCTAAGAATGACCTTGATTTGATATCTATAGTCAATGTTATGCTGGTTTACCAAAATAGGTCTTAGAGTGAATCCCTATCGTCTGATTCAGTCTTAGACTAAAGCCTTTCGTCTAACCCATCGTTTGGTTCAATTTGGACCCCTTAAATGATAGAATTTATCCTCAGTGTCTTCATTATAAGTCCTCTTTTAAACCGCTAAAGAATGGCCTTGATTCGACATCTCCAGAGAAAGTTATGATAATTGTCTCAAAATAGGTCTTAGACTAAACCCTATCATACCCTATTGTCTAGTTCAATTTTGACTCTTTAGATATCAGAATCTTTCTACAAGGACTTCATAAAAGTTGTAGACCTATATGTCCTCTTTCAAACCATCTAAGAATCATCTTGATCTGATATCTCTAGTTCAAGTTATGTCAATCTTACCAAAATAGGTCTTAGACTGAATCCCTATCGTCTGATTCAGTATTAGACTGAAGCCTTTCGTCTAACCTACTATCTGGATCAATTTTGACTATCTAGATGATAGAATTTATCTCTTATTCTTTATAAAAGTTGTAGATCTAGAAGTCCTCTTTCAAACTGTCAAAGAATGACCATATTCTAATACATCTAAAGAAAGTTATGACAATTTTTTCAAAATAGTTCTTAGACTGAAGCCTATCGCCTAACCTTTCATCTGGCTTCACCTGACCCTATCGTATGGTTCAATTTTGAACCTCTAGATTGCAAAATTTATTTTCAAGGTCTTCATAAATGTTGTATATATATAAGTCTTCTTTCTAAACGTCTAAGAATGACCTTGATTTGATATCACTAGAGAAAGTCATGCCAATTGTTCTAAAATAGGTCTAAGATTGAAGCCTATCTTCTAACATTTCATCTGGGTTCGTTTGACCGTAACGTCTAGTTCAATTTTGACCCTTTGATGATAGAATTTATCTTTATGGTCTACATAAAAGTTGTAGATCTAGAAGTTCTCTTTCAAACTATCTAAGAACGACCTTGATCCAATATATGTAGAGAAAGTTATGCTAATTGTCTCAAAATAGGCCTTAGACTAAAGCCTATCGTTTGACCTTTCCTCTAAGTTCGTCTGACCCTATTATCTGGTTCAATTTTGACCCTCTAGATAGGATTTATCTTCAAGATCTTCATGAAAGTTGTATATCTAGAAGTCCTCTTTCAAACTGTCTAAGAGTAACCTTGATCCGATATCTCCAGAGAAGGTTATGTCAATTGTCTCAAAATAGGTCTTAGACTGAAGCATATAGTCTGACCGTTCATTTGGGTTCTTTTGACCCTATTGTCTGGTACAATTTTGACCCTTTAGATGATAGAATCTATCTTCAAGGTCTTCATGAAAGTTGTAGATCTATATGTCCTATTTCAAGCCGTCTAAGAATGACGTTGATCTAATATCTCTAGTCAAAGTTATGCAAATTTCCCAAAATAGGTCTTAGAATGAATCCCTATCATTTGGTTCAGTTTTAGACCGAAGCCTTTCGTATGACGCACCATCTGACCTATCATCTGGTTTAATTTTGTCCCTCTAGATGATAGAATCTATCTTTAATGTCTTCATAAAAGTTGTAGATCTAGAATTTCTTTTTCAAACTATCCAAGGATGACCTTAATTCGATATATCTAGTGAAAGTTATGCCAATCGTCCGAAAATAGGTTGTTTATAATTTGCTTGATATATGGAGAATTGGGATTTTTATGATACAATGTGAGTTTTACAATGGAAATGAATACTTCAATGATTTTGCTTATTACCGACTATAAAACTATTACCCGCAAGCTTTAAGCTCACCCCCCATTTTTCACCCCATCTTTAGGTGAAGCGTATGAGAACGAGTAACTAAGATTCAAGGCATCACTCCGATTATGCACACTTTTGTATTTTAAGCTAGTTTTGTAAAACAAGGCTTTAATTGTATTTCGAGCAAATTATTGCTCAAGCATCTTTTTATATTTTGGAATTTCGAGATATTGATGTATGGTGGCTTGAAATGTCCTTAAAAGCTTTGTAAAAACTCTTATATTTTGATGTTAATGAAGTTTAATTATGTTTTGCTAATAACTTTTCCAAATTTTTTATTTTCACTTTCAAGTTTTCCATAAGGATGAGAATTTGTGTTCTGTCTTATGGGAAAACTGTATTAACTTAGGCTGAATTAGACAAAGTTGTCTTCTAGAAAGTTGTAGCTTATCTTTCTAGCTTTCTAACGATATATAGTAAATAATTTTTGGACATCAGAGTTGAAAGTTATGATCTTTATAAGTGGAGATGCTCTGGAGAATGTAGTTAGTGATTTAAAACTTTTGGTGATGTGAAGAAGACCCTATAGAAACCCTATCACGTAGTGCCTATAGTATGATTCACTCTAGACTGAATCCTCTAACCAATCATCTATTCCAATTTTTACCAACTAGATGACAGAATCCATTTTCAAAGTCTTCATGAAAATTATAAATCTATAAGTTCTCTTTCAAACCGTATAAGAATGACCTTGATCCAATATCTTTAGAGAAAGTTATGCTAATTGTTCCAAAATAGGTCTTAGATTGAAGCCTATCATCTAACGTTTCATCTAGTCTGACCCTACCGTCTAGCTCAATTTAGGCCTTCGAGATGATAGAATTTATCCTCACCATCTTCATTAACATTGTATACCTAGAAGTCTACTTTCAAAATTGTTTGATTCTATTTTGCTGATGACTTTTCCAACTTTTTTATTTTCACTTTCAAGTTTTCCATAAGGGTGAGAGATTATATTATGGATTCTGGGGAAAAAAGGTATTAAGTTAGGCTAAATTAGATGAAGTTGTCTTCTAGAAAGTTGTAGCCTATCTTTCAACCTTTCCAACGATATATAGTATGAAATTTTTTGAAATCGGAGTTGAAAGTTATGATCATTATAAGTGGAGATGCTCTGGAGAATGTAGTTAGTGATTCAGAACATTTGGTGATGTGATGAAGACCCTGTAGAAACCTTATCGTCTGTTGCCTATCATCTGATTCACTATAGACTGAATCATTTGATTTACTGTAAACTGAATTGTCTGACTGGCTGTAGACTAAATCGTCTAGCCTTTCATCTAGTCCAATTTTGACCATCTAGATGACATAATCTATTTTCAAAGTCTGCATGAAAGTTGTAGATCTATAAGTCCTTTTTCAAACCGTCTAAGAATAACCCTGATCCGATAACTTTAGAGAAAGTATGCCAATAGTTTCAAAATAGGTCTTAGACTGAAGCCTATTGTCTAACCTTTCGTCTGGGTTAATCTAACCCTCTCGTTTGATTCAATTTGGACCCTCTAGATGATAGAATTTATCTTAGCGTCTTCATGATCATTATAGACCTAGAAGGCCTCTTTCAAATCATCTAAGAATGACTTGATCTGATAGCTCCAGAGAAAGTTATACTAATTGTCTCAAAATATTTCTTAGACTGAGGCCTATTGTCTGACCTTTTGTCTGGGTTCATCTGATCCTACCGTCTGGTTCAATTTTGACCTTGTAGATGACAGAATTTATCTTCATGGTCTTCATGAAAGTTGTAGATCTAGAGGTCTCTTTCAATCTGCCTAAGAATTACCATGATCCGATATCTCTAGAGAAAGGTATACCAATTGTTGCAAAATAGCTTTTACACTAAAGCCTATAGTCTAACCTTTCATCTGGGTTCATCTAACCCTATAGTTAGTGATTTAAAACTTTTGGTGATGTCAATAAGACCCAGTAGAAACACTATCGCCAAGTGCATATCATCTGATTCACTGTAGACTAAATCCTCTAGCCTTTCATATGGTCCAATTTTGACTATGTAGATGATAGAATCTATTTTCAAAGTTTTCATTAAACCTGTAGATCTATAAGTTCTCTTTCAAACCGTCTAAGAATAACATTGATCCGATATCTACAGAGAAAGTTATGCTAATTGTTTCAGAATAGGTCTTAGACTGAAGCCTATTGTCTAACCTTTGATCTGTATTAGTCTGACCCTATCGCCTGGTTCAATGTAGACCCTCTAGATGATAGAAATTATCCTCAGCATCTTCATGAACATTGTATACCTAGAAGTCTACTTTCAAACCGTCTAACAATGACCTTGATCCGATATCTCTAGAGAAAGTTATGTTAATTGTCTCAAAATAGGTCTTAGACTGAAGCCTATCGTCTGACCTTCTGTCTTCATCTGACCCTACCATCTGTTTCAATCTATAGATGACAGAATTTAACTTCATGGTCTTCATGAAAGTTGTAGATATAGAAGTCGCCCTTTCAAACTGTCCAAGAATGACCTTGATATAATATCTCTATAGAAAGGTATGACAATTGTCTCAAAATAGGTTTTAGACTGAAGCCTATCGTCTTACCTTTCGTCTGGGTTCGTTTGACACCCTATCATATGGTTCAATTTCATCCCTTTAAATGATAGAATCTATATTCAAAGCCTCATGATAGTTGTAGATCTATAAGTCCTCTTTCCAAATGTCTATGTTGGATCCCGTTTTCGGAACCCAACCTTGCCTTGAAGCAAACCATCATCACATATCTAAAGCGTGGTTCCTTGAAATTCTTTCTTGCTTTGATACCACAAATGTTGGGACCCGATTTCGAAACCGGACCCCAATCGAAAAACGGATACATGAACGGAAACATAAATCGAAAACATGTACTAAACGTGATCGGACTTGTACTTAATCAAGGGGAAGAAACAAATCAAAAACGGAATCCATGAAATCCAATTGGATAAAAAGCAAAGGTAAATCGTGTTGGATCGGAAAAAGAAAGCATGCTTAGTTTGGAGAAACGATATATTTCAAAACTTTTTAAGAAATCATCTTGCAGCGGAAGCAATATATCCAAATCAACATGCTAATCCATACATGATAT
>JANKYF010000008.1:61912795-61924180 GCA_029829435.1 Erythroxylum hondense
TTTTTGAAGCACCTGCAATGATATGGCAGCACCAGAAGTGGCACCAATGTCATAGCCAAACAGCAATCCTCCCAGAGCTGGGAAGAGAAACCTATAACCCACAAAGTGAACCAATTCACAAAAACAATAGCAGAAGAAGTGACATAACATCCAATGAAAATTAATCAACACAAGCTACATTTTTATCTAAAGCCTTCAGTATAATGCCTTTAGTCCTGGAACACAAGAAAAAGATGTCAAAGAACTCTAAATGAAAATTCCATGAGGATGTTATTTTCACCAATAGCTTGTTCAATCCACTTTCGCTGATTGCTTTAACAAAAGGAGCATATGTTTATCAAAATTGATTCAAGCATGTGCCACACACCTATTTGGGAGTTCCTATCTCTACTAAAAAACTCAAGGAAATAGAGTGCAGGCCCCTTGTTGTCTCCATCGAAAAGAGAATATCAAGCTGGAGTGAAAAATTGCTTTCCTATGGAGGCAGATTGCAACTGGCTATCTCAATTCTCAATAACTTATATATCTACTGGCTTTCACATACTGCCTTACCTAAGAGTACCCTGAAGAAAATTGACAGATGTATAAGAGATTTTGTATGGAATGGACAGAACAACAATCATGGAACCTCCCCCAAAGTTAAATGGAGCTCAGTATGTCTACCTAAGGATTATAGAGGCCTTGGAATCACCTCAGCTAGTAGAATGGCAAAAGCTTTGTTGGCTAAGAGACTATGGAGAATAGGTGTGGCAAAGGAAAGTCTATGGGTGAAATGGATTCACATGGTACACATCAAACAAGAGAGCATATGGCTACTCAAAGCAAATCTACACAATCCTACGCATTCCAACAGATACTGAGCATAAGGCAATTCATACAACGTCATGTCAAGCACTTCATAGGAAATGAAAGGGATACGACTTTCAGGTTTGATAATTGGCATCCCATGGGGCCATTGTACTTCACTCAATAATACCAAACACTGAAAGGATCAATTCCTGAGAGGACCAAGGTGGAGATGCTAATACAAAATAGAAACTGGAGCTGGCCTTTCCATTCAAACAGAGTCACCAGTGCTATCATGAATAATCTACCAAACTACCAGCCTGATCAATCACAAACAGATTCAATACAATGGGAGCTACATAGCTCTAAAGCTTTCTCTATTGAATCTTGTAGAAGGCTGCTTTTAACACGTATAATCAAATTCAATTCCATAAACTCATATGGGACCCAAACATTGCTCCAGCTCACTCCTTCAAACTGTGGTTAGCAGCATTACAAAGGCTGGGAACTAGAGACAGACTAAAATTTCAAGTACCAGACACCACATGTCCACTCTGTGCTAAACTTTTGGAGACTCTATATCACTTGTATGTCAAATGTGTATATGCTAATCAATTGTGGAGTCAGTTTTTGAAGGTTTTCAATTTGCAGAAAATAACCAAATTTGGTTTAGCACTCTCAAATGGGCCAGCAGACTGAGATATAATGAGAGAGGTGATCAAAAACTATTCACAGCAGGATGCTATGCTAGTATACTACATTTAGAGAATGAGGAATGCTAAATTGTTTGGAGAACCTAAGGATATTCTGGATTACAACTGGATGGGATACTTCACTAAGCTTAGGTTGACTGCTATGACATTTTCATATGGAGAATTCGTCACAAGAGGAATTAAAATGAGATTGAATCTCTAGATTAGTAATGCTGGAAGTTGTTTTATCACTGGAGCTGAAAATGATCTTCTGGTAAAGATCGATGCAACTCCATTTGCTGAGGAGTGGCTGTTTTGTAATATCCTGTAACTATTCATATTTATGAAATTATCTACGTTTAAAAAAAAATAATTCAAGCACTCAAGCAGCATAGTTCAGCATCTAACGCAACAAAACTGAATTACTCATAAACAACAGACAAAAATCAGAATCTCCGGAATCAAAAGAAGAAGACGAGGAACTCACGGTAATACCACAGATGCCCAAGAAAAAGCTTCCTGATTTTTCACATCACTTACAAGCGATTCTGCTTCCTCTCCAGCAGAATACTCAACCTGCAGGAAAACAAAAACCCTAAAAGAACTAGAGAGAAAACATAACTAAAAGTTGACTATTCATGAAAACCTCAATAACACCTGTAAAAGGTTGAGTTTTTTTCTGTGACAAGGGAGCAATGGTTGATTAGAGAAAATGGGTGTCTTGGTATTGAGACGAGAAGAACTTTTGAATGATGGGTTTTGGTCGTGAAAAGCGTATAAACAGAGAGGGTTTGGTTTGAGCTTGGGTTGGTGAAACTGGGAGTGATACTTTAAGAGCTTCAAGCGGTGTGAAGTTGATGCAGAGTAAGCCATAGTAGAGCAAGAGCAAGAGCAAGATCAGACAACTGTGAAGGAGCTGTTCCCGCTTTTTGTTATCTTATGTGTTACTTCTGTGGTCTAAAATAAAAGGAGCTTCCATCCTGTTGTTTGGTACGGACAGCACCCCATAAAAAAGATCATGAAACTTGATGCTGATCATTCCAATTCCGCAGGAATGCGATTCCCTTTGTACAGATTTAGATCTGAATACAAATTTTGTAGTTGTTCAATGGAAAACCATACATTTATCTCATCTGCATTCGGTACTTGGATGCAATATCAAAGCTCATTCATATAATAAAATTAATGATCCAATCACAGCACAAACGTTATTGATTAAGATTCATTCTTTGACGTGGAGCTAGGGTCTTTCTTTTTGTTATGAATCATTTTAACAAACTATTTTCAGCTATCCTTCCTTCCTTATTACAAAACATTGATTGTCTTTGCATTTTGCAAAGAAGCATATAGACTGTGTGAGTTTCGTATCTAATATAATATAAGACAACCACGGGTGGGGTTTCAAATAGTAACCAAGGCAAAGTCACCAACCATCAACGTATGGAGCATTTAATTTAGGATTGACTTTGTTGTATAAGATAAGAAGGATAGATAGACAAGAAATAACAACCTAAACCACCTCCCCTCACTTTCCGCTTCGCAAGACAAAGTCTGTTTTTCCTTTATCATCGCATCGCACGTTACCAACGGCCTTTGTTTGCATGTAACGTCAGAGAAAAATTAACATACGACAGAGAGAGGGCGGGCGAGAGAAAGCTGAAGAGTGGGGAAGGCGGACATAGAACATCGGAGTAATCTCGTGTTTTATGCAAGAGAACGAGATATAAATATACATCAACATCGTTTTGTATCTCATCTTGTCAGTCTCTTAATCTTCAGAGTTTTCTCTCCAGGCCCAGAAAGGTTGATAAATCACATATTCTCATTCTCTCTCTCAAAAGTAACAAAGGGCATTGCATTAATGGAGGATGACTGCGATGATATTTTTCAAAGACAAAGGCATGTTGTGGCTAATAACAACGGCAAAGTAGGGAAGCCGCCGACGAGACTGCAGAAGCATGCACCAGCATCTCTTGTGCTTGATCAGCTCCCCACCAATCCTATTGTCCTCGAGGCTTCGGGTTCGCGTACACCGATTCCTCTTCTGTCCCCACTAGTCCTGTCCCCACAGCCATTGCCACAAGAGGAGGCAGAGCAAGAATTTGTGTTCCACAACTGTTGTGGGCAAGATACGATGTTGCCGGAGCCAGGCAAGTGCCAACATCCGGCAATGTCCGCCGGATACACGGACTCATCATCATTGTTTTGCTTCTTTCAATCTAAATGTGTGCTTGTCAATCATACACAATAAGGACAGGACGGATTCGTATTTTGCAGCATTTCAGTAACAGCAGGCTAACCACCTCAGATCAGATTATCTGGGCGTTTTTTTTCTTGAACAAGGCAAGCATTTTTGGTGCCTGGTGCCCGCCTTCCATCTATAACATACGAGGGTCACGCCTGTCGCTCTATTTAGAGATGAATCCTCACCGTTGTATGTTTCTCTTGATGTTGGCCCCTATATTCAGAAATCATATTCATTACTGACTTTTGTCGTTCAATGGAAAAGGACTCCAATACTAGAGATCTTTAAGTTCAATTGTTTCGTTATGAACCGCAGTGCCTTGTTACACTATCTGAAGGGTCACGGAAAGCGCATATCCGAATGTGAAATGGCAATACTCATTGCTCGATCTACAAGCTAGACTTAGGAAGGCATAAACTCAAATATTTTTACCTAAACAATACCCAATAGATACCATGTGGCATCTCACAGTTGTTTGTACAACAAGAAAAAAAATGAACGAGGCGTCACTGAACAAACAATGCGGGTTCTCAATCAACTACAGATGTCCAAGTTTATAGCGTAATCGAAATTACAAGTCCCATTATAGGAATGGAAAATTTCAAGTTGACTCCTCGAATAGCCAGTCATAATATAGGGGCCAAAAAAGCTCTTCGTTTATGTACAAATAGGACAAATTGAACAGCATCCCCCAAAGTTTTAAATTCAGGCATCTTCACTCAATTGTCGCTGAAGAAAGATTTAAGTTAAAACCCCATGATACCTCCACTTTACTCTTTTAAGGCAAATGCCTACTTGATAGTAAACGGCATCCTCTTAACGAAATCAGAAGTCAAATTCTCCACTTGCCTGCAGATAAATGCCAGCATTCAGGAAACGAATAGAAGATTTCAGTTTCATTAAGAACAAAAAGGCCAACATAGCCTGAAGAAACAATCCAGTTTTTATCCAGAACAACCTTATTAAAGAGAATGTCCTTATTGTTTATATGCATAATGCCATCCTTGAGAGTGCACTTCCACCTGCTCTTGGTACGAGTCACCTATCCAAGCAAATTTAAAGATTTCTCATTGAGACTGCATCATATATAATCAACAGCAAATTGAGGTGGCCAGCAAATGAGAGCAATTAATACCTTATCAAATTGGGCCAAAACCAAATGTTGAGTGTTCAGCTCCTCTCCTTGGCCCACATCATCTAAATCATCATCGTCATCATCCTCATTAAGTGGCTCATCGTCGTCGTCGTCATCTCCCATATCATTTTGAGGGATAACAGCTGGTGTGCTTGCCTGTAAATCTAGACAAGCAGAGAAGAGACACAAAGACATCAGCATACACAATGATAAATAGTGCAAGTACACATACATACATATGACACGTAAAGATGCAAAAGACACACGTATAGTGTTAGTCTTTAACCCCTTTGGTATATCTTTTACTTGACTTATCATTAGGAGCACAGCAGATACAACCACCACCCCCACAATCCACACTAGTGAACACACATGGAATGAGAATTTAACAATTAGTACAGGTTTCGCCAAACTTACCAGGAGCTGGAGTGTTCGCAACATTGTAATCTTCATTGACAACTCCTTGATAGTTGTAGATCTTTAAAGAAAGGCAATTAAAGTTTAAACGCAGATGATCAATACCATATCGGTAAATAAAAGCATTACTAAACCTAGTTGACTTGAAAAAATATGCGCAGCCTCACACCATGAAGGGCATCTGATGAGAAATGTTCCAGTGTAAAGTATAGTACGACCCTATTACTGAAAGAGGGAATGCGCCTTCAAACCCTTGTTTCAGAATTATATTGGGAAGAGAAACACACTTAAGATAATTACTGCCTCAAAAAATGATCTTATTTAAGAAGTTATATATACTAGAAATAAATCTTGTCTCTGACAGTTATGTGGCTGACTAAGAATTAGTAAACCAACACGTCATTTTCTTTTTCTTTTGGTTGGCCAAGTAAAGGAAAGAAAAAGGATGAAAAATCTTTTATGGTCATAAAAGAATGGTCACCAACTACGGCTCCATCAATGTCAGCTTACAAAAGGAAGACTGAAGTGAGCCTTTGAAATTGATCATAAGATCGATATTTCTCTTCTTCTTTTTTTCTTTTAGGAACCCTGCCGAATCATTAAAGGCCCAAACCCTCTCCCCACCCTTATAGTGAGATGAACCCCAACCATTAGACTGCCATAAGGGCATCGCTATGGTAAGTGCTCATCTCATTGAATAAGAATCAAATAACACTTATGGATTACTTATAAGACCATTAACCTTTTTTTATTCTACCTGGGTACATATCTAGGTTAAGTTTACACAATATGCCTCTACTGAGAACAGCACCCTGCATTGGCAGGAGCAACACTGGTTAACTTTCCCCTTACGGAGTGGGTATTCATTATTAGACAAGTAGCATTAAAGAAAGCACAAAGAATGCATGTTCAGCTGCACTTTTGTATTTTAATATATTCAAATGGGGATGGAGTGCTAACGTTAGGAGTTGAAAGCACATCGTCATAAGGATCTGGCATGGGCCCATCAATTTGAGGAATTTTGAAAGATGACCTTCCCATATCTGCCATGCTCTCTCTATCAACAGCTACTGTGCTGCGTCTACCATCATTCCCTTGACTTACCTGAGAAAAGAAAATCAAGTTTCTAAGATTAAGCAACTCCTTGAAAAGAAATAACCAAAAAAGACTTCTAAATTTTAATAATGATGTAGTTTTACAATTTCACGTCAAGAAGTTACAAAACAGAATAAGAAATTACGCATTTTCAATTTTGAATAAGCAACAGTAATTTGCACAAACTTTGAGACAATTATGGAACCAAAAACAATAATCACGATTGTTGAAGTTTGATGCACTTGGGAAGATTCTATGTGAGAAGCCAGACAGTGAAGATATATCTCTCACCTTCACATCCAGTATTTAACCAATCAAAGCATTTATCATAACTTGTCATGATCAAGAGTAAAAATCAAGATATGTTTAAACATATCTATTATATATATATAATATATAATCTAATAACAAGTGAATGCTGAGAACCCCAGGTAAACCGTCTAGCTTGTCAGATGAAGGCAATATTAACTAGACGGGCAAATTCCAATTGCCACATTGCTAAATGGTAGCAAATTGCAACAAAAACTTGTTATATTAAGTATCAGCCAGCTGAATAACTCCCATTAACTATTATTACAGAGAAACTATTAGAGCAAGTCATTGGATTTGAACATTCATCTAACAGAACCATCTTTTCTTAGTTAGAAAAACTCAAAAACATCTTTCCCCCTATAACCAGGACCAAAATCAAGAAGAGAGAAAGCAGGATAAACAAAGGGACTATGGCATGCCAAAGACAGTTGCTAAGGGTTCAGGATCATTGATGGATTGAAGCCAATTTGACATACTTATATGTGTAGAGTAAGAACTGAACCTGAAAAACTGCAAATGTAGAATCACCAGCTCCATCTTGTTGAGGTATGAATCCACCATTATTATACTGTGGTGCAAGATCCTCACGCTTTCGCTTACCAGAAGACATTGTGAAGAAGTCCTGAAAGTTTAATCAATCTTAATTCTCACAGAAAAACTTAGATTTGTTAAGTGATAAGGAAAAGAAGAAGAAGGCAATATATTTCGAAAAATAAGACAAATCCTTCAACTTTGACAAGCCCCAAAGTGTTCAGTTATGCAGCATTCTGCAGTATAAACATAAGCAATAACAAGCAACAAACAGTCACCTGTGTAAGGGGTTGGCGAGAGTTTCCTCGGTCCACCTCTTCCCGCCCTTCCACATAAGCTATAACCAAACCATTACTTATAAAGAATCTTGGAAGCAAAAGAGATTCACTGATATCACAACATGCTTACCAACATTGACATCAAGAGGAGGCCTCTGATTCATCCAGGAAGAAGGAGGCTGCTGCAGAAAACAACACGGTGAAGTAGTCATTGGCGAACACCCATAATAATGAACAGATAAGCAGAGATAAACTCTGGCAATAATCTTTTTATCCTCATCAATCATCCCTCATATCCCAACCCTTCCCAATAGATAAGAGATCACATTTTCCACACACATTCACTCCCTCAGAACAAGCTTTCAAATAGCATCTTTTAAGTGAGAAAAACAGTGATACCATGTATGGGCTAGGCCTTCCAGCTTTTGATTCAGTGCTGCCAACAGTACCACTCACAGGGGTGGGATACTCACTACTAGTTCCAGTAGGAATATTATACATTGAGGAATTGTCCACACTTCCGGGTAAAGGCGTCTGCACATTTGGCGTCTGCACATTACCAGGTAAAGGTGTCTGCACACTACTTGGTAACGGTGTCTGCAAGGGAGTTTGCAACGGTGTCTGCAAGGGAGTTTGCAAAAGAACAGATAGAGAATTCAAACAGAACCCCATAAAGCAGAAAGTGAACTCAATACAAAAGGCCTTCAAATTCATCCCCTTGGTGGAAAGAGTAGAAAGCACACAAAATTCAAAAGACTAAACGAAGAAAGTGTACTCCAGATGCAAATACAGGTAAGCAGTTGCTTATAGAAGAAGCAAACTATAATCTTGCGACGTCAACAATTGACAGAAATGACAACTACGACAATGAAGAGAAAGTAAAACTCACAGGAGGGAAGAGCATCTCGGCAGTTGGAGTCTCGTACTCTTCAGTACCCTCGTAGGGTACATTAAGGTCGTGAACTGGTGTGGGACCTCCTCCTGCTGCCTTTGAAGCTGAAGACCTGTCAATCGGACCCAATATCACTCCCGCTTGCATCATCTTCGTCTCCCAAGTCTATCCAAAACAAGAAAACCCCCAATTTCAAAATTGAAAGAAAAGAACAATATGAAACCCTAGCACAGTCATTTCAGATCCAAACAAACAGACCAATTCGTTAATCTACGAACAAGAAGCGAAACCCTAATACAGTGAGAATAGGACGAGAAATGTTACTCCTTGGAGCTCGCTGAGGACACTCTCGCCGGGCCCACCGTTGAGGAACTCTTCGCGGACCTTGTTGATAACGTCCTCGATGACATGGATGTAAACGGTGCTGGTGGTTGACGACGTCGCCATCTTACCTCCCAATCCCTCCGTCTGATTCTGCTGTATGTAAAAGTCCCCTTGTTTGTTTCTCGAGAAAGAACGGGAAAGTATCAAAAAGAAACTAGTAGAGAATAATACGAAGGATATTGATCATGCAGATTCTGAGAGGAGGAGGAGGAGGAGGAGGAGAACTCTAGGGTTGATACCGGGAATGGACGGATCGGGCGGGGACAAAGGGAAATCGGATAAAGGAGACTAAAGTGCGGAATATAAATAGGTTTGCATCCGATTATAAGGAGTGACTCTCCACGTGTCAACATCTGCAGCCCTCTGGCCTGGATCTATTTTGTTTTTCTTTTCTTTTTTTTGAGTTGTTTCTAGTGTCTACTGACTCTACAGCCTTGGACCGAGTTTGTAAAACTAAATAATACGAAGACAGAGTGACAGACAGGCACGCGCCGGCAGCTGAGCCTGATATTTCTTTTACCTTGAAATGGGAGCGTGCGTTTCCTTTCCGCGCTTGTTTCTTCTTTCACAGTTGCCCCTTTTGTTGGTCTTTTTTTTTTTTTTTTTCACAAAGTGTTATAGGAGGTCTTAATTATAAGAAGGTACATTTAAGTTATCCACTCTCAGATTAATCCTCGCTCGAATCGGGTAGGTTCTTTGCGAAAGGTAAAACCTCTGACATCAAATTTTAAACGACTACATACATGAGGATGGTTCGAACCCTTACATATACATTGTGTTTAACCTAATAAGTTAAGACCAGGTACAAAGTAACTACTACAAACACATGTAAGACAGCAAGAGACCTCAAACGAGAGAGGTCCAATTACACTAAAGAATACAGAGTTCGTTCCATTTTTATTCTCATCTTTTGTAAATTTATTATTCCTATTAGATGTATAAATTTCATTGTGTTACGTGACATATACGTAATATAGCGAAACTCATATATCAAATTAAATTTAAATTTTTAAAAATTTAGTTAATTTTTAATAATCTTTAGTTAAACTTAATTAACCTAATTTGTGGAATCAAAATTTGATTCCTTTATAGGATATTTGGTTGACTAGAATAATCATTTCATTTTTTATCTATTCTTGATGATAAGTTATTCCTTTGTTTGGTTACAGAAAATATTCTAAAGATTTACTTATTTCTTAAGTTTGAGGAATAATTAAACACATCACTCACCACACCGTCTAGTTTTATGGAATCTATTCTAAATTATTGGGAATAAAATTAAGAACATGTGTAAGGAATAAAGTTCCATTACGTCGTGATTAAGGTTCAGACAGCAAGTGTAAGGAAGATGTTGGGAATTGCTTTGGTCGATTTTCATATTAGAGATTTAAAAAAAATTAGGGAATTACAGTTGTTTATGTGTTTGGATGGTGTGAGAGTGATAAATCAATTTGAAAATTATAATTTGTTTATTTTAAAAGAGTTTAATTAGGGTATAGTCATATTGTGGAGGTTTAATTAGAATTTATTAAAAATTTAATTTAATTTTAAAAAATTAGAACTAACTTAAGTTTGACATAACATGTGGATTCCATGGCATGTCTGTCACGTCGAGCAATGGGACTCATATGTCTAATAAAAATAATAATCTTCTACCAAGTTAATGTTCAAATGATACATAATAGATTATGATTTACTAAACTCTTGTCTATTTATGAATTATTTTGATTATTTTGCAAATGATAAATTTTATTTTAAATATTTCATAACATTGTGATCTCACTTGTATTTTAATAAAAATGTTTGTGTTAAATTTATACTTTTTGCCTTTAATTTTATAATATCTTTTTTTGGTAAAAATAGAAATATGTTT
This sequence comes from Erythroxylum hondense, assembly GCA_029829435.1. Classification (NCBI taxonomy): domain Eukaryota; kingdom Viridiplantae; phylum Streptophyta; class Magnoliopsida; order Malpighiales; family Erythroxylaceae; genus Erythroxylum; species Erythroxylum hondense. The sequence goes on from JANKYF010000008.1 coordinate 61,923,436, forward strand.
TATTTATGCCTATCACTTATGCGTAAAAATTTTACCAGCCCCCTAAGAGGTGGTTGAATTGGTGAAGTGAGGGTCATGGGGCCAAAAAATCTTATATTTGAATCCCTCTATTTATGCTCTCTCGATCGAGCCTATCGTACAGAGCTTGACTAATGTAAAGTACCTAGTTGGCGTGACGTTGACTATTGCGTCAATTCGAAAGTTTATTTAGTATGCATTTAAAGGATAACGACTATGAATTCCTCTATTTTAAAAAAACAAGTAATTAGGCTAGACCATTTCAAACCTTTTCACGAGAGATCAATCCTTATTTGATAACATAGATGTCTAGTGAAACCATCAATTAAGTGTATGACCTATGACCACTCTTTTGATTATTGTTCCGTTCCGGTTGGTACTGACCCAAAATTAGTATTGGTATTTTGAGTTTAGTATCGGGTTTGAATATCGGTCGATACCGGTCCGTTTCTGCTGTACTGGTCGGTACCAACCGGTATTCAAAATACCGGTCAAATACCGACCGGTACAGAAAATTTTAAAAAATTGGGGGACTTTTTTGCAAAATACCGACCGGTACCGGGAAAGCATGGTTGATGTAAACAGTAAACTAGTAAAGTACAAAGTACAACTGTATAATATACCAATATGGACTATTTTGCAATTTTTAAAAATTTTATGGCTTACTTAATAAATTTAAAAAAATTTCCGAAATGGTACCCGTTACAGAACTCAATCTGGTACCGAA